>PVJX010033773.1:0-19415 GCA_004027295.1 Dolichotis patagonum | reverse complement strand
CCAGAGTTTTCAAAAACTAATTCAGCTGTAATCACAGAAGATTGAAAGCAGGATTCATGACACATTTCTCTTCCTCCTGGGCAGATGAATCTATGATTTGTATTTGATTTTAAATGTGATTCTCCTGCATCTTCAATGGGTTTGATTGATAGAGCACATGAGGCCACTCACTAAAATGATACAGTGGAGATCAAAGCAGGAAAGATAATTTTCACTGAAATGTGTGTAGCCGACAGTGAGTTATAAGCCTTTGTCTCCCACTTTATGGAACACAATTTCATTTAGAGGCAAAATCTGTCACTTCAGCATTGTTTATCAAAATGCAGACCATACTAGGAGTCCCCTGAAGAACGATGTCAAGTCAAAAGGTAGAAAATCAAATGGCTACCAACATCCCACGACTGAATAAAGTAAAGCAAATGCTTTCCCATCTGCATAAATATTACCCACCAGTGATGCATTTGGGGCAAGGAACAAGGTCATTCATCTGCAAGGTAAATACCTGGTGTTGTCAAAGATGCCTGGCCCAGCTCTATAAACCCAGTGAGTTCTGCTCAGCGGCTCATACATCTCTATTTACTAACTTTGTTTTATTCATGTGTCCACAATGAAAGTTGTAGCTTTTGCCTTTGTACAGTTTTCTCAAGAGTTTTTTCTTTTCTTTTATATCCAGGTTGCATCGTGACTGAGAATCTACCCTGTGGACCATTCAGGGTTACTGTGGGTTCTCTGCAGGGACTGTGGGAGCCCAGAGAACATACCAGCCCTAGCCCATGTCTTTGGTGGAGCTGCTGCTGCAAAGCCCTCTGAGTCTTCCTGGTTGGTGTCCTTTCCAAGAGGAGTCCTTTAGCAATCCCATCAGCAGGTGTCCTTTTTCCTCTGAATGAATTTCTTGGTGAACAACTGAATGCTTTCTTATTCTGCTCTTTCTCCTGCTACTGCTCCTTCTCTTGCTCTTCCTCTTCCTCTTCCTCCTGTGCAATGATAGAAATTGAACCCAAGATCTCATACATACTAGGCAAGCACTCTTCCACACAGGTACATCTCCAGCCCTCATTGAACAGTGGAGAACTCAGAAATACACAAAAATCTTCTCTCATTCTTAGAAGCTGCAGGACAAATCTTGGCACACAGTAAATGCTTGTAGATGGTTTGATGAACAAATAAATGAGTTATAAAATTAAATGAATTGATTCTGCTTCTGGGATAATGTATCAATCAGGGCTGTGGCAGA
Organism: Dolichotis patagonum; assembly: GCA_004027295.1. NCBI lineage: Eukaryota > Metazoa > Chordata > Mammalia > Rodentia > Caviidae > Dolichotis > Dolichotis patagonum. The sequence goes on along the minus strand of PVJX010033773.1, from coordinate 18,181 downwards.
AGACATACAGCAACCTCAGTGGGATAACTGAAGAGAGTTTAGCAAAGGGCTAAGTATAGCAATGTAAGCAGGTTTAAGGAAAACCAAAAGAGTGATGTTGTACCCCTGGTCTAGCAACAGTGACAAGCACTGCCACCCCTAGACCTGGACAGGAAAGGAGTTGAAATAGTCATGAAACCCAAGGAGAGTTGTCACGTCTGCTAGGCAAAGAGATCTGCCTGGCAGGAGCTGCCTGTCCACGGCAACCCAGGTAGGAGAGGCCACAATACATACCTCACCCCCTCTCTCCCAACCCTCTAGCTCCTATGAGGCTCCCCCACTGGCCAAACCCAAAAGTCACAAAAGGATGAGGGAGCCCAGCTGATGCCATCATGGAGGAACCCTCCCAAGGGTACAGAGCAGGAGAGGTGGGTGTAAAGTGGATCTGGGAGCTGATGCAAAATTTCCAGCACGAACATCACTGGTTTGAATGTGTCCCCTTAAATTTCCTATGCTGGAAACTTAATGCCCAACTTAAAGGTTCCATATCTCCAACAGTGTGGAGAAGCATAGGTCATGAGGCTATGGCCCTTGTGAATGGATTAACATGGTTACCAAGGGAATGGGTTTGCTGTCATGGGAGTGGGTGCTCTCTCTCCTGCACCCTTTCATGCAGCAAGGAGCAGCTCATCAAACACAGCCCCTCAGTCTTGGACTTCCAGCTTCCAAATCATGAGCCAATTAAACTTATGTTGATTATAAATTATCTACCATATGGTGTTCTGTTGTATCAGTACAAAATAGACTTAGATAGATATTATCCTAAAATAGCCAAGACTAAGAGAAGGATCTTTATTCGAAGGACCCTGGAGAATCGATCGCACCCAACCAACCTCGAACATCATTAACAAGCAGCAGATTTTCCCCAAACTCCAGTGCATCTCCTTCATCTGTACAAGTTCCCACTATTATTTTCCTCATCAGAGAAACTGTTCTCCAAATCCCAGAGTAATTACACAGGGCAGAGGTCTCCGGGCCTTCTAAATTGAAAGCAGATTCAGGGCTCAAGTAAGCTAAGGAGTCATATCAGTGCCAGAAATCTGGGTTCCAGGCAAACAGCATGGGTGAGCAAGCCGTCAGAGAGGCAGGCTGTCTTCCCCTGAACCCAAAAGCAGCAAACACATTTATTATTCTGTGGGCTTCTAACCGGGAGGTAACAACTTTTGAAAGTTAAAGGGAAACACGAACTCAGATTCCCTTTCTTCTCAGTTGTGTCCACTGAACCCTTCTCCAAGAAGTTATAATTCATGAATTATTAAATGCCTTTGGTGGAAAAGGTTTATTAGGGATAAGAAATAAAAATGCAAAGGATTTTTATGAATGAGATATGCATATAATGCATTTAATAAGTTGCTGGACATGAAATAGGTAACAAATGTCACCCATCAGCACTTATTGGATCCTTCTTAGTAATACTGGACATTTGCTGAGCAGTCACTATGGGTGAGCTAGCTGTATGATGGACATTTGATCCCCAGATCAACTCTGGCAAACTCTGGTCTTTATTATGGACACTTCACAACAGTTCTGGATTCCTGAAGTATTTTTTGTCTCTCATCCCTTTTCTAAGCTCTGCCCCATTTCTCCTTTGATTGGTTACATGTTCCAGGAATGGGTACATCACCCAAGTTGACAAAATTGTTCTTTCCTTGGGATTTTGAACCTTGGGACCTTGGAGCTGGATTCATTTCATGCCTGTCATTGACAAGATGTAAAACTTTAGATCTGTTATGTGGAGAATGCTGCTCTACACGGTAGATGCAAAAACAATCCTAGAGATGCATCAATGCTACTATGCATTTTCCAAGCCCAGTGACCATTCTGCCTTCCTGTGGTCCTTGTATCCTCCAAATAAAACCCTCCTTTGCACTTTGGAATCCTGGTACTTCCAAATACAAGAATCCCAAGGCAGTTATTAATAGCTCTGCTTTCAAGAGTAGAGTGTCAAGGCTCCAGAAACGGTGAATTAAGTAATCTTCCAGATACTAAGTGGTAAAAGCCAACATCTGACCCCAACTGACAGATTCCAGGATAGGGTCACTCAACCCCTATATGTCAATTCCTAGATGAGATCGACTTAATTACTACAATGGAGCCCCGTACTCTTTTTGAGAAAGGAAAAGGAAAAAGAAATGAAAGTTTTTAAATGAGAAAATATACCCAATATACTCGATTGGACTCAACTGAACTGAAAAGAGCTGAATTAAGTGACTGCCACATGCTTATTTGCACTCTGTCACCTCTACAACAGATTCATCTCATGATCAATTGAGCATTTAAGGTAGTGTTTCTCTGCCCCTCGAAGAGTTGTTAGCAAATCAATGATCCAACTTTAAATCAAATGTATCTTACAGACAAGAAAATACATTAAAAATTGTGAGCTTGGGTAGGCACCCACTTATGTTGATGATGTTGGCATTGTCAAAAACACTCGTGGAATCCCCCATATATTTCTTGGATGTTCATTTGCAGGGGAAAGGGGAGGGGAGAGAGAAGACCGCACTGACCATGTGCCCCCTTTGCACAAGTGCAGCTACTAACGTGCTGCATCGCCTCCACCCTTAAAGGGAAATAATTTATATCCTCAGCAATCTCAGGGAACACACTAGTCTCATAGAAAAACAACAAATTTTGAAAACATTTAGATTGGGAAGGCTGCCTTAGTTATCAGAAAAATAAAATCTTTGCAGGTGTATTTTATCGGTTCATTAGGCCTGGCGAATTTCATTTTGCATTAGTTCAAGCCCAGACAACTCTCCTTTCCCTCTTGAGGGACAGGACTCTCCTCCGGTGCCAGGAATATCCTTGTAGGAAGTGGGACTTTAACAATGTCAGAATTACAAATGCACATTCCCCTTTAGATCCAGCAACTTTAATGCTAGAAAAGATGCCACAAATGCATTTGCATATATATTTTTTTCACAAAAACAGTATAATATCAAAACACAATCAGGCCATAAATAAGAGACTGGCTAAACAAATTGTAGCATAGCCATCTGATGGAATATTATTCATCTGTTTTTAAAAAGCACATGGAAGATTTATATATACTATTTCTATGTACTAATATCTGTCCAAAAATCATATTGAGAAAAGCAAGATATAGAACAGTATGTGTAGCAGGCTATGTTTTGAGTAAAATGCAAGTAAGAATCTCTTTACATTTACTCATATTCACATAGATAAGTTCTAGAAAGAACATGAGAAACTTTGGAGGGTAGAATGTACTAGTTATCTATTGCTACATAATTATCCAAAACATAGCAACTTAAAACACTAAAATGTATCTCATGTTGTTCTAGACAGCTAAGTCAGATAGAAATATTGTAGGTAGTCAGACAGAGTTGGGCCCTCGAAGGGGCCCAATGCAGAAGACCAGATACCTTACAACTGTGGGAGGGGCAAACACCTCCTGCTGTGGGTCAGACCTCAAGACAAAAGATAAAACAAATGCACCTACATACTTCCTAATGATAAACATCAGGGACTGCTAATCTAAATCGGTATTATTACTTTGAGGAAGTCAGGAAAAGCCACTCACCCAATCTGCTACAGGAAGAGCCCCTGCTCTGTACATTCATGCCCACTTGCTGCATGACTTGCTTCCCTATTAGGTACTGATTTAATCAATTGTACCTGAGCATTTATACACTGGCTCAGGTGGTCTCATGAGGCCGCAGGTAATACATAGGGGGCATAGTGGCCATTTGAGGGTTCTGTGGTGCTAACGGATACACTTTCCTACTCACTTGCATAATTATTGGCAGGACCCATTTCCTCACTGGTTACCAGCCAGAGGCCCCAATTCTTACCACATGGCCTGCTCCATGAAGTCTCTCACTATGCCTACAAAATAGCAGCCAGCTTCTTCCAGAACTAATCCAAGAAAGAGAGGGAGGAAGCCAGAGATAGAGGCTGCCATATTTTACAACTTAATCTCAGAAGTAGCACAATATCATTTCTGCAGCACTCTGTAGGTCACGAAGGCCAACTCTGCTGAGGTGTGGGAGGGGACTACATACGGATGTGAATGTTGGCAAGCAGACAGGCGGGGATCAGTGGGAGCCATTTTGGGACTTTGCTACCTCAGAGGAATACTCAAAAGATAAGGACCCAAGAGAGACCCTCTATGTACATTTCATATTATTTTATTTTTGAACTTTAAACCATATATCCAATTCATTATGCAAGAGAGAGAGAGAAGTGAGAGAAAAAATGTCTCAGAAACAACCAGCATCCTGGATCGTGGATTGAGACTGCTTCAAACAGAGCCAAGACTCACAAACTAGGACAACACGAACCCCAGGGGTACCCTGCTGTATCTACACTATAAACATGATCATCTTCCTGAAGCATCAATAGACTTTAACCTATTAAAGGTAAGAGCAATTTGAAATAGATGTAGCACAGAGTAGAATGAAGAATTCACAAATATGTAAGATAAAACACAAGACTTCAAAGACACCTTCACCCTTGGAGAGGCGGTTTCAGGCTACACTCTGCAGGGTTTGAATTCACTCTTCTTTCCTTGTAGGGATAGTTTGTTAAAAGTTTGAAAACCACTGCTCTGGGAAAATTGCCCTCCAGAGCCACACAAAAAAAGATCAATCCCATTACTATAAGATAAATTTCATTTCAATAAAAACTGTGGTAATGAGCTTGATCGTCTACCATTTTCACTTGACTTGGCTACAAATGACTTCCAACTGTTAAAAAAAATCCAATCTGCCCTAAGAGAGCCAAAATGCTATTAATTCTAAAGATTACAGGCAAAAGGGGTTAGGTGCATGCTTAGCAGAGGCACTGGCTTTGTACGAAGGTATCCACTCCAGTAACTGCTATTCAAAAGGGGAAGCACATAAATTACACCATTACCTCTGCTTGGCTTTTTAAATATAGCTCATGACAACAAACAGGATTTGGTTTCCTTTCTCTATGTTTCCCCATTTGGTACTTTTTTCCTCTCCCATTCATGCACCTTTACTCCAAAAGTGAATTTTGCAATCCCTTGAATAATGTGTAGATGGTAAAAGGATGAAAATTCTAGACTCCAAAATCTGTCTGTTTGAATTCCAGCTGTTCTGTTCCATTGCTGTGTGACTATGGATATATTCTTAACCTCTCTGAGCCTATTTCTTCACTTATAAAATAAAAATATGCATGAGTTCTATTTCAGTGAAGCTCTTAGCCAAGATTCAGCATAGTCATTAGCATCATCCAAGAAACAGCTTCTAAAAATTAACTAAATAGTGAATGCCTAATACGGTAATGACTTCTAACCAACCAGCCCAATGGCTGTTAAGAGATTGATAAAATTTTATGTGCTATTTTCTTCATAATTTTCCTTGTACATTCCAAATTCTCTATGACGAGCATGTATAACTTTCGTAATCAGACTTAAAGCTGGCAGTAGTTCTCTGACTACTCATCCCAGTCCTCAGCAATTGATCACCAATTTCTGGACAACTCCACCTTTAGCAAACGGCCACTGCAGCTACAGATATTGTGTGCATTGTTGTTGTGCCTTGCTGCTGTACATATATCAACAATAATAATATGGAGACACACCCTCCAAACAGCATGTAAGTTCTTAAGCTAAGGAAAATGGGGGGAAATTAAAATGTCTTTCTTCAGCTCCTACTCCCTTTCCCAAAGTGGATATGGTTCACTTTGTGCTCTCACTCTAGATAATCATGAGCAGAAGCAGGGATGAAGCAGGATTGGTAACGTGAAATGATGGGAAAAATTAGACCAAGTTAGTGAACTGCATATTTAGGCCAAATTAGAGAAGAGCACATTTTACAACCCCATCCAAGCACATAAGTATTTCAAATCAAGGTGCATTTGCCATGTACTCTTGGGTTATTTAAGAGATAAATCATATTCCGAATTACCATAAAGACCAGAGGCATGAGGCCCAGTGCTCTAAAGAGGCAAAGATAGTTGTTTTCTGAAGCAATCTCTACAGTGCGCCAAGATCTTGTTCAAGTATGACTGCCATGTCAGTCAGAAGAACCCCACTGCTATGGACTGAATCATGCTCCCCAGTCATATTTTGAAGCCCTGAGAGCCTTACTCATGCTGTGTCAACTTGAATGGATTGAGAAACACCTTGCAGTAGAGTAAAGCATGGTGCTGAGTGTGTAGTGAATGACTGCCATGTAGCCAGGCAAACTGAGGGAGGAAGACCTACTCCAGATGTTGATGTTACTTACCAATAGGTGTACAGCCTTGATGGAAGAGATCCAGGTTTCCCCGCGGCCTTTGGATGTTGGGCTCCAGTTTCTTCAGTCTTCTAGTACAAACTTATACCAACAACTCTATAGTGGACTTCTGGACCTTCAACCTTAGACCAGCGCTGATCTTTGATCCCTCTTGTCCCTCAGCTTCCGTCTTCTTGAGCTGAGCTCCCACTGGATCCTCCAGCTCTCCTACATTCAGATGGCCTCTGTAACTTCTTCAGCTTTGGATGGCCATTGTGGGCTCTCCCATCTTTGATATTGTAAGCCTGTGTATTAAATTCCCTTGTTTAATTATACACATCTTTTCTCTTAATTCTGTTCCCCTAAAGGACTCTAATACAAGCCCTAACCTCCAGTATGATAGTATGTGGCATGGGTTATTTGGAAGACTTGTGGGTTTAGATGAGGTCATAAGGGTGAAAAGGTGGAATTACAAGAGACACAAGAGAGTTTCCTCTCATGTACGCCTATGAATCTCTTTTTCTGTTTCATCATGTGAGGGTACAGAAAGGAAGCAAGCAACCATCTAAAAGCCAGGAAGAGGGCCCTCATCAGAAACTGAATCAGCCAGTACCCAGATTGTAGGATTTCCCAGTCTCTGAAACTGTGAGAGATAGACTTCTATTGTTTAAGTCAACTGATTCATCGGGATTTATTCTAACAACCTGAACCGACTAAGACACCATCTAACCCAGTTGGGGTACTTAACTGTTGTGTTACCTTAGAAAAAGTCACCAACTTTTCCAAACCTTTGTACCTGTCCTTGCCTCTTCATGGTAAGATGCAGTAGGATCTCTCAGGAAGTTCAAAAGGAACAGAATGAACAAACACATTCTAGTCTGCCTTGCTTACTGAGTTTCTTTTACTCTGCCTTGTTATAGAAGAGGAGGAAGGATAGATGTCAGAAAGTCTCTTTGCTTTATTTTGAGTTTCAAGAAAGAGATAAATAAGAATTTCTGCTTTCTAGAGGGGCACAAATAATTTCCATGGGGTACAAATATAATAATTGCTTTACCTAACAAAGCCTTTGCTCAGAAACAGTAAAAAGATACAATTCCCCTCAGGCTAATGAGTTTTCGGTTTCCCATACATTCTAAATTCACTGGGTGCTGATTCTGTGCAATACCTAACACAATGTCCTGCACCAAAATATAATAACACACACCCCATCTTCACCACTTCTATACCCCACAAATATAAAACACATTTTTTTGCACATGGAAAGTGTATTGCTCTTTGGAGTTTGAATGGTCTTCGTCTTAGTCATTTTCTCGTCACTGGAACAAAATACCCAACTCTCACAATTTAAAGGACAGGTTTATTTTGGTTCCCAGTTTCAATTCATGGTTAACTGGCTCCAAGACATAAACAGGATGGCAGAGGGGCATGGCATAGGAAAGGGGGCTCAACCTATGGCAGCCAGGAAACAGAGGCAGAAAGGAGGAGGCAGAGACCAGAATACACCCTTCTGGGTCACATCCCCTGTGCAATCAGGCACTTCCAATCAGGCACATTTAGCTACTAAAGTCATCAATGGTTGAATCCCCTGATGAGTATAGTGCCCCTTTTATCCAATTACCTTTCACACATATGAGAATTTTGGGGTACATTTTAGACTATGGGGTACATTTAAACTATAACAGTCTCAGTGCAAATTGGCTCATAGTTCTATCTTTTCCAACTTTGAAACATTGGTTAAGGCTTCAGTGAATCCATCTCTTCAGAGAAAAACAAGAGATCATCTGACTTCAGAGCTTCATCGAATTGATTAGACCCTTGAAATGTAATGACCTAGTATGGTATTGAAAGAATTTCAACAAACAACTTACTGTCATTTTTTGTCATTGTATACTTTAAGATGCCAATTCCTAGAGAATTTCAGATAAATCTCCTTCCTTTTTTAAGGCAACCGACAACAATATTAACATTTTTGTATCTTTTTTTAAATTAATATATGAGTTCCCATAGTCTGTAGGAAAGAGATCCCGATGATAAATGCTCTGTCTCTTTTTTAAAAATTTACAGTCCTTAAATGTGACATGTAGTACTTTACTTTGTATCATCTGACAAAGAATAAATTCAAATTGAGGAAGTAGGGGCATGGGGAGAGTCCTAGTTTGGGTTTAATTTGTACTGTAGTACAATAAAATCCTATCCTAGAAGCTAGAATCATAAAACTAAAAGTCAGGAAGGAGAAGAATGGCTAATTAAGTGCTGAAACTAAAAGCACTCTTTTATCGCTATTTTGTTAAGTCCCAACAATTTGCCAGGCACAGGGGCTTAGCTGTGCCATTCTAGTTAATGGTCAGTTACAAATTTCCACCATAAACTTATCTTCCTTCCAGCACCTTAAATCTCAGAGACTGGGAGCTAATAAGAAAAAGCTCTCAGGCCCAGGGCAATCTCTCACTCAATCCCAATCCCCCTGCCATTACCATAACTCTTGGTTGCATGCACAGAAACTTAACTCTTGCTAAATTAATCAAGAAAGGAAGACACTGCTTCATTGAGCTGGGACAGTTTACAGGAAGGTGAGACAAAAACGAGAGCCCCAAAGACTAGAAACAGGACCCACTGACTCCAAGACACTCTCTCACACTCTCTGTGTCAACCAGGGTTTTGCCAGAGAAACAGATATAACACCAGATATAAAAATGTATAAGAAATTACAAGATTGGCTTATGACAGAGTTGGACGAGGAAGCAGAGAGTGTCTGCACACTGAAGACTGAAGGTTTCAGTCCAAAGCCTGGAACTCACCGTACTGTTCCCTGTAAGTCCATATCAGGAGGCCTATGGCTCCGTGATGGAGGGCTGATGAGTCTACACCAAAAGACTGAAGGGTTCAAAGCAGAAGCCAAAAGAGTCTGCATTAGAAGCCAGAAGATGAAATCCAAGCTGAAGGAGGAGGCTGGAGCTCCTCCAAATAACAGAAGCCTAAACATCCTTCCGCATTTCCCTTTTATGCCAACCAGCTGCCCCAGGGTGAGTCCTCTACACTGTAGGGCTCAGACAACCACCCTAGGGCAGGTCCTCTACACCCTAGGGTATAGAACTGCTGAGGCACTAGTTAAGTTTCTAAACTTCTCAAGCTGACACAATTGATCAACAACTACTCTTTCCCTGTTTCTGTCTCTCTGTTTCTCTTTTCTGCTTGCCTTTGCTCAGCCTTATTCTCTCTCTCTCTCTCTCTCTCTCTCTCTCTGTCTCTGCAGAGTTAGATACTGACAACTCAGGGTCATGTCTTTCTGCTCAGGACCCATGATAAATTAAACCCAGAGGAAGATTCTAGGGGACTCTCGGGTTAGGCTATATGCAGCCATGGGGGTCAACACTGCTGAAGGGATGGAGGCATATGTTTGACAAGGCAGACCTTGACGAAGGGCAAGTTTTTCAGCCTTCCAGATAGTTTTCTTCAGCTGGCATCTGGAAGAAGGTTTTCTCACTGGCAAGGAGAGCAGACTCAAGCTCCTTTCTGGGTACACCACAGGAACTTCTCCACAGTTGCATGGTTGCGTGCTCCTAAAAGATATGCACACCATCTGTCTATTTCTTGCAATGATACGAGCAAATGCCTACCCCCACATCAGCAGAGTAACTGGTCCCTCCCATTTTCCCATCTCCAGGGACCACCACAACACCTGTACCTTCTCCTTTTTCCCATTCCCTTGCACATTCAACCAATGCAACTCTGCTGGAGTGCCAACTATATCACCAGCAGGTATCAAAAATGTAAGTGTAAATGCTATAAGCTTATTATGACTTATTCCCTATTTTTATTTTTGTAACTGTCATTTTAAGAGACAGTCTTATTCTGAATAGCTTTCCACAATCATAAATCATTTAATGTTTGTAATGAGTTTCTTCTGGACTCAAACCACTCCACTTCTGCCATCAGAGTTCCCAAGAAACCACAGGGGAACTAGTTTGAATTTTCTCTGGGGCTATGTATAACTCATGCTGTGTCAAAGCTCATTTGATTTTTGCAAAAAGAAGGGTAAATTGTTTCCAAGGATCAACAGCAAGCAATACATCATTCATACAACATACTACATAGGCTTGAGGGGATTTTTCCCAATCAAATACTGACACAGGTTGGGACTGCCCATTATTCCTCATGGCATCTGTCAATCCCTGAAATGTTTTTTGGTTTTTGTTTGTTTGTTTGTTTGTACAGAGGATCGAACTCACGACCACGTGCTTGCAAGGCAGGCACTTATGCCACTGAGCCAAATCCCCAGCCCAATCACTCAACTTATTTTTCCCTTAGTCTCAGCAATATACATTGGCAGCTGGTCTGTGACATCCTAAGATCCCCAGATCTTGTCTTGATCAGTGGCTTCAGCCTTAACAACAGGGAAAAGACATAATCTCCTTGTTCAAAAATCCAGAAATCATGCCACTGAGCCATAACTTGAACTTTCCCCAAATAGTCTGTATAAATATGCCGCATTTTACTGCAACCAAAACATCATACTTTTGAATCCACCTGACTTTGGTTACCCAAACTACCACCTGACAAATTCTACTACATTACTCTGGCTGCTGACATACTCACTTTCATCTGAATTCTGAATTCTCACTTTTGTTTTAATTCTAAATTCTTACTTTCATTTTTAACTCTGAACTTTCACTTGTGCTTTAATTGTGAAATCTTCTGCGTTAACCTGACGAAAAAAGTTTTCTGCCTGCCCTCACTTTTATTTTTTCCTTTACCTTATTACCCTAGTTGCTTTTTTCCTTTCTTTTGTCTATTTCTCACTGCTTTCTTTTCTGAAAGCTCTCTCCACACACACACATGCTTCTTTTCTCTTTTCTTTTCTTTTGCCTTATTACTCCAGGTCCTTTTCCTCATGTTTTGTTGTTTGCTTGTTTGTTTGTTTGTTTGTCATCTTTGTCTGCAGAGTTCCCTGTTGCTTAGTCTGTACACCTGCTTGAGTGGAACTTCCCCAGTCAGGCACTTTCCCTTCTGAACTTTTCCCAATCAAGTCTTTCCCCAGTCCAGGTCTTTCCCCTCCAAGCTTTCCCCAGTTGGGTCTCTGTTCTGTCCTGGGTCCCTAGTAGGACTTTCCTTGGTCCAGGATTTTCAAGTTTCTGCACAGACTTTGTCCAGTCCCAGGTCCCTTGAGCATCACTTGAAAGAAACCAGTCAAGTCCTTGTTCCAGGTGCCACTTGTAGGAAGCTCGCCTTACTTTGGTCTTTCCACTCCAGGCAACAAATGTAGAGACCTGGTCCTACTAGTTTGTTTCATGACCCTGAGCAAATGAGGATGAAAGACAAACAGACACAGAGTTAGTTAGTTTAGCATGTGGGCAGCCAGAAGGCTCTTGCCTCTAGTGAGCAGAGAATCCCAACTTTCTGCTCCGTATTGCTTTTATTCACGTAGACACAATTAGAGTAATTAGAGTAGCACACATTCATCTGATTCCTATTATCTTACTAGTTTATGTCCAGGTAAACAACCAGATCTCAGCTGTGTTCACTTTCCCCTAGACCATGCAGTGCACTGTCATCCCTGCATGTTATCTAAGGAGCGAACCTTGGTTTTCTTCTTTGTGTTCACAGAGGAAGTCAGCTAGGCCTCAATTCTCATCTGGTCTCCCACAGTCAACATTTTAACTGACTGATGAGATGTGTACTCCATTCATGAGATCATAGCTTAAAATGGTCTGTTAGTAGGTGGGGCCTAGTTGGAGGAAGCAGGTCCCTGGGAGACCATAGTTTCGAAGGGCATATCCTACCCCCAGTTCCTCCTCTCAATGACTTTTTTGCTCTCTCTGTTTCTTGGCTACCATAAGGTGAGCAGCTTTCCTCCAACACACCCGTTTGCCACAGTGTTTCTGCCTTGCCACATGCCTAAAGCCACATAGGCCACTGACTCTGAACTGATACCTCTGAAACCACAAGCCAGAATAAACTTTTCATCTTTTAAATTGTGTATATCAGCTGCTTTGTCCCAGAAACAAAAAGGCAATGCTCACAATATCCCTAATACCCTTATGATTTCATACAAGACAAAGGCATCTCAGAGCAAATACCTGAGATCCCCAAACCCCGAATGCTTCTTCTTGACCAAGGCAAAAGAGGGCAAATGCTTCAGGAAGTCAAAGTCCCTGGGAGTATCCGTCAGCCAATGCCAGGTGGGAAATGGAAGATGCATTTCTCAGTTTTCTCAACATTCAGGTGAAAAATATCACCCATAGCAGTAAATTGCTTGTTACCCCACTCCATACTGTTTTAAATGACCTTATCTCATTTTTTCCTGTGATAGTTAATTTTATGTGTTTTCTTGATTGTGTCACTGGGTTCCCAGATGTATAATCAATCATCATTCTGGGTGTCCTTGTTGAGTGTTTTTGAATGGGATTAACATTTAAACTGGCAGACTGGGCAAAACGGATTGCTCTTCATTTGCGGGTGAGTGGGCCACTTCCAATCAGTGGAAGGTCAGAACAGACTAGAAATAAGAGAGAATTTCTCCTACCTAATGGTCTTAAAACTAACCCTTACTTTTCCTGGATTTTGAGCCTGCCAGCTTTCAGACTTCAGTTTTCCCCATTGGCTTCCCTGGGTCCCCAGCTTGCTGATCTCACTTGTACATTAACCTATTCCCTTTTTCCTACTAGAGATTGCTGGAGTCGCACTACACATAAATCATGTAGAAGCAAACTCTTATCACAGGATGTACTTGTGGTGCACCCTGCCTAAGACACACATGGCTTTCATCAAAGAGGAGAGGGCACCAAGGCTAGCACCTCCTGAACCACATAGAAGGAGAAGGGTACACAGCCTAAATCCACTGTGACGTGCATCTCTGAAGAAGCAGGATGGTGTGAGACACAGCCATCAGCAGATGTCCAGATGGTGCAGTAACTCTTGGCCTGATCTGACACAGAGGCAGTATGTCCATTTTCCCCAAGATCTATCCCACCAATTTCTCAACGAAGAACTGTAGCCCACTCTTGTTTCCCAATCTCCAGCTTTGCTTTCACTCATTTGATTCCACGACTGAATTGGCTTCCATATTTATAATTAGTCAGAGAGATTTAAGGCAAAGGTTGCAAGTTTTTCTACATTTTTTTTTGACAGGATCTCAGTAAATTGCCCTGATTGGTTTTAAACTTGTATTTCTGCCTCAGCCTCCCAAGTAACTGGGATTACAAGTGTGAGCCACATGCTTGGCTCAAAGGTTTCAAATTTAAATGCCCGAGAGGGCAGAGATGTGTGCAGAAGACTGGAGATAGAACAACAGGACCTGGTGGAGACTAGAAACCAGGAGAATACACAACCCATATAAGAAGACAGCAAGGACTCAATTCTGGAACACTGGTGGAAATGGACACTGAGTGTTGCCAAACAACTTCTTCTTCTTTTTTAAAATAAAAACATAAAATCTAGAAATTTTTTTAAAATGTGAAATATATAGGGCCAAGGATATAGCTCAATGGCATAAGTGCCTGCATGGCAAGCACAAGGTTGTGAGTTCAATCCCCAGTACCAAAATAAAATAAAATAAAATAAAATAAAATGTGAAATATACAGACTATTGAATAGAGGAAACTAATTTTCTAAAATGTAAATATTATGTGAACAGAACCAACATTTCTGGCTACTCCCAGCTGCACGGGCTGTCAAAATGGCTTGAAAAAAAGCCATCTGAGACATCACACCACAGGGAGAGGAACTGACCAGGGCCTCAGCTGTGGTGCTGGGCAATCCAGACACTTCTACAGGGGGCTGAGCCAGGCATAACCCCTTCCTGGAGATGCAGGACATCTCTGTCCTTACCTGTAGCTGGGAGACCCCTTCTGTTTCTACTTGGGCCTCCTTCACTCAGGTCAGACCTGCACCACCATGTCAGGGCTCCCCCAGCCTCACCTGGTACTCTCCCCATTATCTCTCATAGGTACTTTCTCTAACAAAAATCATGCTGGCTTAATTCCCAAATTGGATTTTGTGTCTCAGAGGAAAGAAAAAGCACATCATCTTGCAAATTCTGCTTTCAACACCCAGCTTACATTTCCTTACACCCACTGTACTCTGGCTATTTCACTCTAATTCAGTCACTGTTCCTACACTTAGTTCCTCCACCCTACTCACCACCCATCATGGGATCCCAAACCAGGTTACCCCAGCACCTTAAGCCTAAATTCAAGCCAGGTCTCACACAATTGATGAACTTGACTCCTTTGTTGATTACTCTGAGAGATATGCAAGCCTAAGAAACAATGTTTTGGCCTACAAGAGCTCCTCCTAAAAGATCCTCTGAACTTTCCTCCCAAAGTGCCCTGAAAACTGAATGTGACCTTTGGGGTGGCCTGCTTCTCTTTATTTTCCAAATTCCTCTTCCTCTACTTCCTGTCCCTAGTACATATGCCAAGATACCATGCAAGGTATGATCCAAATACATTAAAGTAAAAGGCATATTTTCATTAGTCCCTCTCAAAACAGTCCCCCTCAAAACACACTTCATGTCACCTTCTGAAGCAATTCTGAAGCCCTCTTTCTGAAGCTTGTTTTTATGAGGCTATCAAAAGTACAGTGATCAAAAGTACAGTGAATACTACTGTCGAGTGTCATTCAATGAAAAGACAGGTTTGTAAAAACATTAGTGTATCCTTATCCACCTTATTCACTGGATCTAGCATCATGGGACTTTGAGCTCTTCCCTAAAGTCAAAATGACCATGAAAGATAAACATTTTGAATCAATTCTGGACATTAAAGCAGTGACAGTAGTGCAACTAAAGACACTCACGAAAAAGGACTTCCACGGACTTCGGAGGGAAAGAACCAGGCCCTGTGGGAGGAGATCCCTGCCCGGAAACCAGCACCATGTGCTGGCTGCTGCTGCCGTGGGGACAGCCAGACCCAAGCCTTTCTCTGAGAGTCAGCGCTATTTGCAGACTTTGGAGGGACAGAACCAGGCCCCATGGAAGGGATCCCCACCCGGAAACCATATCATTTTCATTGTTTTGTTGGATTGGGTTTTTATTTTCTTTTGTTTTGTTTTGTTTATGTTAACTCTGATGGCATGAGCAGCTATTTAAAAGATAGCAAGACATGTTATGGAAGCCGTTATGTATTTACTACTATGTATTTACTGGCTTGCTTTGATGTCCTTTATTGCATTCACTGTTTTGTTTTTGTTGTTTCTATTCTATTCTATTCTGTTCTGTTCTATTTTTAATATGCCCCGTGGTATATGCAAGCCATTTTGAAGACAATAAAGGCATTATGATAACTGTTGTTGATTTCATAAGGTTTGGAAGTCCTATATCACTTATTCTGGTTTATTTTTATTAATTTTATCCTGTTTTATTTTCCATGGTTTTGTCCTCTTTAAAATAAAAATAAAAAATAAATAAGGACTTCCAGAACTGCTTCAGAAAGTTGCAAGAATGATGGGATAAGAGAGTTAGAAGTGGAGTATTCCAAGAGGGATTAATGGCAATATGTGTTTTTCTGTAAAAAAAAATTTTTTTTTAAAGTAAACATTCATTCGTGGTATTTGTAATCACACTTCATGTTATCCCCCAAGAGAAAAAATCATGCAAACACTGTAAGGGAACATTTCATTTCCAGTTGCCAGGGTGTCTAGTTATGCCTCGTGGAACAGAAAAAAATATGATGCAGCTTTTTCAGGAATCAACTAGATAATTTATGGTCATCAGAATTCAACAACATAGCAGTCAGTCACGGAAAAGCGTTGAACGCAGAGCCAGAGGACATAAACTAAGCTTAAATCTTGCATTCTTGGCCACTTGCTCTGTGATGCTGCTTACTTAACCTTGCTGTGCAGCCATGCTGCCCTCTGTGAAACGGAGCTAGTGATAGCCACCTCTCTCAGAAGCTGTGAGGGTCAAATTACTTTGTAAACGAAGTGCTTTAATGAACACTTCCACTTTCGACTCAATGATTCATTGAGAGAATGAAAGAAATTTATACTTTTAGTCTAATAATTAATGTTAGGGCCCAAGACATAAACACAATTGAAGGACAAATGATGGTGAGGAACATGGAGGAAGCTTTCAGGTGATGATAATCTTGAAACACTGGACTGAGGTAATGGTCTATTTAGTAACCTCTCTACTTACTAAACACCACTGAACTGTGTCTTACAGCAGACTGAAGTTTCAGGTGTGTAAATTGTACTTCAAATATCTGGCAGCAACCAAGCAGTATAAAGAAAAGCACGGGTTGTGGTAGCCCATGCCTGCAATCCCAGCACTCTGGGAGGTTGAGGCAGGAGAATCTCAAGTTTGAGCCCATCCTGGGCAATTAGTAACTTAGCAAGACCCTGTGTCAAAACTTCAAAAAGGCCAGGGATGTGCTCATGTCAAGGCCCTGTGTTCAGTCCCTCATAACTCAAACAAACGGGAGCCCCACTTCACCACTCCTTCCCGTGGCATTCTGGTGTGTGTGTCCAACCCCTGTTGGGGTTTCCCCTCTCACTGCTGGCCACTCTTCCTCCATCCTCCGATCACTGCCTTTCATTCTGCCCAAAACTTATTCCTGCCTCAGGGCCTTTGCCCTTGCTCTACCCTCTGCCTAGACAGCTTCCCTGGGCTTCACAATCCACCTGTTCGCTCCCCATCTTTCAAGTCTTGGCTCAAATTCCCCTAGACGCCCTCTGTGACTGCCCCACTCACATCCTGCATCCATCCTACCACCAGTGTTTTGTATTCCAAGCGTGTCTTACTCTTAGAAATCCTTACATACTTACTTATTCCTTATGTGTCTCCCCCCAAAATATGTAAGCTCGCCGAGTTCAGGGAATGTGTTGGTCTCACCAGCCCTGTAGTGTCAGAGCTTAGAATCATGCCCAGTACATAACAAAAGCTTAACAGATGTTTGCTAAAGGAGTATAGGAAAAAGGTATGAACCCACAAGATGTGAGACTGTTGTGCTAACAGCTCAATATCTCTTAAACTCCAGTGTCCTTATCTGTAGCATGAGGAGGTTGCTACCTACCTCCTCAGAGGTGATGTGAAAATTAGGTTAGCCATTAAAGGACTTCATAAATGCTACCTGTCTTTCCTCACAGACTCTCTCCCTACCTTCCTTTCTCCCTAGGACTAAAACACTCACAACTAATTTATCCTTTAGACTGAGGTCAGCGGCAAACCTCCCAATGCCATTGACCAGTTGCCAACTTTCCCCTGCTGATTAGATTTGCTATTGCGGACGCCACTCCTCCCCCAAATGAGTCCTCATGACTGGAAGTAATTGAGGCAGGTGCATCTCAACCCTCAACCCCAAGGCATGACCCTGCTAAAACCTTGTTGCCTCTGACTTCAACTACCTGTCACACACCTGGTTTAATAAGATGACTTTTGCCCACATTGAGCACAATCGGCTTCACATGCCTGGGGAGCTCACCTCCCAACAAGAGCTTTAGGGCAACAGAGAGGCCATGGTGTAGGTTGAGAGCCCACTGCTTAAAAATCACAAAGCCTTCTACTCTCAAAATCTGTGAAATAATTTTTAACACCAACCCTCTGGGCCAGTAGCTCTTATTTTACAGACAGGAAAACTGAGGGTCAGGAAAGGTAATTGACTACAGTTACACAACCAGTTTGTGGCAGACCCAGGAATATGAACCAAGTCTTCTGATGCCCTGTGTAATGCTGGTTGCAGAAAGAACAGGTATTTTAACGCAAGCAGTAATAGGCAACATTGTATATCTCGTCTTCACAATAGTGTTCACTTTGTATGCCTTAATTTTGTAACATGAACAGCTATTTCTGGGAGGACAGTATGTGGTCTGTCAACTAGTGATTTAAGGGTTTTTTTGAGGTTCTGTATTGTTTCTACCCATTTTTTCTGTATTGCTTTTTTTCTCTTTAAATAAAATTTAAAAAAAAAGAAAAAATGGGATGCCAGGAAGCTCACAGATTT
>PVJX010033772.1:0-19394 GCA_004027295.1 Dolichotis patagonum | reverse complement strand
GACATTCAGCCACCTGATATTTGACAAAGGGGCTAAACATGTTCACTGGAAGAAGGATAGCCTCTTTAATAAATGGTGTTGGAAAAATTGGCTCTCCACATGCAGAAGACTGAAACTAGATCCATGCCTATCACCATGCACAAAACTAAAGTCTAAATGGATCAAAGACCTAAACATTAAAACAGAAACACTAAATCTATTGGAAGATAGGGTAGGTAGAAGTCTTGGAGACATAAGGGTAGGCAGAGAATTCATGAACAAAACGCAAACTGCACAGGAAACACTTCAGAGAATCAACAACTGGTATCTCATATTATTGAAAAGTTTCTGCACTTCAAAAGAAATCACCAACAAAGTGAAAATAAAACCCAAAGAATGGGAAAGAATTTTATCCAGCAATGCCTCAGACAAAAGACTTATATCAAGAACATATAAAGAACTGAAAAAGTCAAGCCACTCAAATTCAAAGACCCTCTCCAAAAATGGGCATCTGAGATGAACACACAGTTCTCAGATGAAGATATAAAAATGGCAGATAGATACATGAGGAAATGTTCACCACCACTGGTCATTCAAGAAATGCAAATTAAAATAACATTGAGATTTCATCTCATTCCGGAAAGAATAGCTGCCATCAAGAAATCAACTGATAACAAATGTTGGCAAGGCTACAGGGAAAAAGGAACACTGCTCCACTGTTGGTGGGAGTGTAGACTGGTGCAACCACTATGGAAATCAGTAAGGAGAATTCTCAGAAGACAAGGATTGGAAGCTCCATTCAACCTAGCTATTCCCCTCCTGGGTATTTTCCCAGAAAAACTGAAAAGTTCATATCACAGTGATATATGTGCACCCATGTTTATAGCAGCACAATTTGTGATAGCTAAATCTTGGAAACAACCAAGATGCCCATCAACTGCAGAGTGGATGAAAAAGATGTGGTATTTTTATACAATGGAATATTACTCAGCTATGAAGAAAGATGATCTTGAGGCCTTCATAAAGAAATGGAGACAACTCGAGATTATCCTCATTAGTGAAATAAATAAGAATCATATATATAAATTATAAATTTATATATATGATTATATATAAATATTGATTTATATGATTATTGAATTATATATGAAATATTGAATTATATATAATTATATATAAATATTATAAATATTGCATCTCTAGTGTAAAAAGTAATAAGAACTGTAGGAGTAATAAAACCCAAAATGTGTAATTGGCACTGTAAAAAAGAGAGAAAAAGAAAGTGCTCTAAAGGATATAACTGCATGTATGTTTAAGTATGTAAGATAGATGACCACATTACTGTTTTTGTTAGATCATGGAGCAGAACTGTTAACAGTCTCACTGTTTGAATGTCTACTTGGTATGCTTTAATTTTGTAACTTGAACAACTATTTCTAAGATGACAGTATGTAATTTATCAACCAGTGATTTCTTAGTGTTTTTTTGTTCTTTTTTTCCTTTGGAATTCTGTATTGTTACTACCCTTTTTTCTGTTTTGTTTTGTTGTTTTTTGGGTTTTTTTCTCTTTAAAGAAAAATTTTAAAAATGAATAAAAGGCACTTAGATGATCTCAATTCAGACAGTGCCTGGACCACACCTTGAGAATCATTATCTCAGAGCAGGGAGGGGTAATGCCCTTTTACTCTGCCATTTTCCGTACCCAGGGCTCCCTTAGTTCAACATCATCAATCACCACCCACATGTTGATGGTGGCAGTTGTGTGGCTTGGCAAGGTTCACTTAGAGAACCTGCTTGCTGAGGCAGGTGAGTGCCCACCCACAGTCTCCCATGCAGAATCAGCATCTCAACACCACCTGTGATTTAACTGCGTGGCATTTTGGTCATTTGGATACCACGATATACAGCAGGTACAGGACTGTAACTAAATTGCCTATAGAGTAGCACATTTTTGTTCAGCAATTGGCCAGTTTTTGTGCTTTAACAAAATGTTATCATTTTTAGAGATCTGATTTTTTTTCCTACCAGAAGATATTGTCTCTTAATTACCCATTTAAAAATTATTACATATACAATATTTTTATCATTACCAAAACATCCTAAAAATTACACTGGCTTCATTGATAGAAGATATGGTAGAAAGATTATATTTACATTCATAAACAAAAAGTAGGACAGTAAAACCATTGGTGATTCATAATTGTTAATATTTGTTGCTATTGCCATTATTATTGTTGCTGTATTGCTGCTGGCATTTTTTTAAAGTGTCAAAATTTATTAACTATTATTTCTGATTGTGGAAAAAAACACGTGAAACTCAGATTTTTCTTCTCATTTACAAAGTAATGATTCCAAAGATATTCACAAGGCTTCTTGTTGCCATCTAAAGGTGCTATGTTTACAAACATTCATCCAGAGTAGAACAGACAGTCAGCGAGTACGTCATGCTGACTCAAATCGGTAGTAGTATTTGGAATTAGAGAGCTTGTAAGTGAAATATGGGATTGGAACACAATTGAAATTCATAGGGCTTTGTCAAAACACAGTAGTATTTATATCAAAATAGCCTGTTGGAAGAGGTATTATTTAGTTTCATGCATAATAAATAATGAGGTGAAACAAAATGGGAAAATGTAAGGAGCCCATTTGACTTCCTAGCAGAGATTCATTTAGCAGTAAGGTATATTTTGCCAAGAAAAAGAAATCCAGATCAATTAAGCCCTAGACAATGCACTGGATAATGCACAGTGAAATCCTTCCTGGACAACAGGGAAATGAAAGACTACCCAAACTCAATACACCCTGTGGGTTCTAGGACCCTATTCAGCATCCTAGGACCTAATATTTCTAAAGAAATTATTTTTTCACATACATGTTTCAGTGCAGGAGGCAGTTAAATCCAAAAACATGCATAAATTAACCATTAAATAACTATGATACACAGTGAAGGTGAATGTGATAGGAAACATCTAAATTTACGCTGAGTAGGCAGCCAGTAATGAATCTCTGAGTCTTGGCATTGTTAGGCCCCCACCTCATTTCTCTCTGACTTTTTCTTCTAGCCTTCCATAATTTGGTACATAAGCTGTTTCAGGCTTGCTTTGGTTATTAGGCAAATAGATTGCTTGTGGTGGATGAACTAATGGTCAATTTGTAACACCGAGTTGAACTGAATCAGTGTGGTGCTGGGCGTGGAAGACCCACATGAGGATTGTTGCCACAGCATAAAAGGAGAATTGGAGAGGAAGAAGTGGCACAGTTAGTTCCCCTAGAGAATTTTGTCACACTGGCTTTCCTGATACGAATTCAGCTGTTCTCATCATTGGAGGAGCTCAGGTCCCGGCTGTCACTGAGGATGGCTGCAGTTCTTTTGGGGGAGCTCTGGTCCTTACCTTGAGCATTGCTTCCAGGCTCAAGTGCAGGTCCCTCAGTCTGTGGGCACAGAGTGTTCATCCCTCTAGCAAAAGTCTGGCGCAGACTTTCTAGGTTTCACTACTGACTGTTGGCCTCCCAATGCAGATCCTTGATACAGACTTGTATGAGACGTTGTTGGCTCTAGGCCTCCAGCTGGACTCATGGAGGACACTGTCATTTGTTCTAAGTCTTCAGCTGGATTCTTTGGGTCTCCAGTGTATGTATGGATTTCCTGCACTCCTTTGCATTTGACTCTTTGGGTAAATATTATAAAACAATCCTATTAATTATGTGTCCTGTATTAAATCTTTTCCCTTGGAATCTTTACTGCAACACTGTCCTTCATTCTTTTCTTTTTTTTTTTTTTTTTTTTTTTTGCGGTACCGGGGATCAAACTCACGACCTCACGCTTGCCAGGCAGGCGCTTATGCCACTGAGCTAAATCCCCAGCTCCACATTCTTTTCAACCCATTCAATCTGTAGGAACTTGACATTAAGCCCATTATCAGTCTAGGGCACTAGAGGCTCACCTGTTACTTCCTTATTCATATCCTGAGATCTCTGCTCATTATTGTTTTGTCATATCTTATGTCCAAGTCCACAGTAATTCTGGCACTTTCTACCTCAACATGCATGCCCCAGGAATAAGGCACTAAAAATGGAGACTTTCCTTCAATATCTCCCAGGGCCTTCCTTAAAATACAATGTACTGTTTCTGACAAGACATCTCCTTACTACAAAATGAGGGTCTATTAGGTTGCATTCGCAAACATCTAGGTCCAAACTTGCCCAGATGTGTAAGGCCATAATGGTCCTTGGTGTTAGATACATTTGACTAATTCCTTCAGCAAATGCTTTTTCAGAATTGGACTCTATTTTGTCTTATTATCCAAGTATATCTTCTCTTTCTAATTTCATTTCTGCTCTAATCTTACTTGGCCACTGAAGAAACACCATCATGATCCTAGCATGCTCAAGATCTTCTATATCATCAGATCATACCATGTCTCTCCATTCTTGAAAGACTGATGAGTTTTAATTTCAAATAATCTCTTTCTCAAATTCTCCTTTCAATTTGTTGCTTTCTTCTTATTTGGAGGCATGGAAAGCATCTTTTACTGATACCCGATCTGTCTTGGCTATGTAGAGTGTGACTGCCAAATTAGCATGTAGTTTACAGCACAGAAGTTTCCGAAGAGTATGTCACATATAAATGGAGAGTTAGATGGGAAGAGAAAGCATTACCCAAATGAAGTAATTTATCTTGGGTCTAAAAATTCTGTTATGAATCTGAGATTAATATAAATCAGATATATCTAAAGTATAGGTGCTCAGGTAGAAAAAATGCAAATGACCATTTACTAGAGTGTTTAGCAGAATGTTAATATACAGGACTGGTAGAGATGAGGAAAAATGTATGAATAATGGATATAGAAAGCAGTACATATTTTAGAGACGGTAATTTGGCAATATCTATTGAAACGTAAATGGCTTATACCTTTGACCCAAATCCCACTTTAGCAAATTTGATCGTTTCATCTGTGTTAAGAACTGGAGGACTAGAAGTACAGCTCAGTGGCAGAGCGCTTGCCTAGCATGAACAAGGCTCTAGGTTCAATACTCAGTACTACAAAAATAAGTATAAAAGAAGAACTAGGAAAAACCATTTTGAGCAATACACTCAGGTACAGGCCTTCAGGTAACAAATTTTCAGGAAGGAGATGGAGAAATTAATCAAGTCATCAAGAAGACTAATTTACTAAACTACACCTGTGATATAAGTTATAAAGAAAGGCTCATGCTGCAAGTGTGTGAGGAACCTAATGAAATCTCAAGATCAGGAAAGATGTATATGAGAAAATGATATCCAAGAATGAGAAAGCATTCTTGGATGTATAGGAAGGAGTGAAACCCTTCTGTACTGGGAGAACAGCATATATTAGCCTTTCCACAACCTGTTCACTGCTCTCCACATCCACCAGCGGTACAACAGGCCAAGCTTATTCCTGTTAGGGTATCTGCATTCCCTGTTCCCTTTGGCTGAATGCTCCTCCCACATGTTTACCTCTTCATAAATCCCAATTATGTGAAATCCAATTCCTCTGCCCAACCAGTAGGGAAGTTTATACTCACTTTATATCAGCTTCATTTCATTCTCAGCATATTGTGAACAATGATCAATAGCTGATATTTGTATTGCTTATTTATTTTTGTGTTTGCTTTTTGTGTGTTTCTTTCACTCCATCCTACTTAGAAGAGCCATTTGCAGCAAAAAAACATGTCTGCCTATTCACTGATGTAACTGGAGCCTCCAAGTAAATAAAAAAATTATGCACATTGAAGGAACACGGGGAAATGAGGAGACTGGTGTGGCTAAAAGGCAGAAGGTGAGGAAGAGTAAGATGAAAACTTTGGTAGAGTGGGTAAGCGAGGGGACAAGACTCAGGAAGCAATTACAGCAGTAAGAGGTGATGACTAGCACAAATTAGTTGTACAGAATTGAAGAGGAAACAAATGGGTGTACTAGACAAATGTTTACTGGTAAAACTACAAGGTAGAGCAGCTGCCTAGCATGTATGAAGCCCTGGATTCAATCCATAGTATCCGGGGAAAAAAGTTTTTATAAAAACCTAACCAATTTAAAAATCAAAATGTATAAAATAACCACTTTCACAAGTATGTCAGGCAAACAGGTCAAGAAAATTCAACTGGTATATTCATTAATTGGAATTTAAAGTCTGCTAAATTTGCATATTTTGCTATTTAAGAGTAACTTACTAGTAAGACACAGCGGCACATGTCTGTAACCCCAGCACTCAAGGAGGCTGAGGCAGGAGGGCTGCAAGCTCAAATAACAGCTTGGGTAACTTAATGACTTAAGGAGACCCTGTCTCAAAATTTAAGAATAAAAAACAGGGTTGGGATGTAGCTCAGTGTAAAGGCCTGCGGTGCAATCTCCAGTATTGCTCAAAAAACAAAAACATAAAGGCCCCAGTAACTGATTAACTTGAATTACTCCCTGTAAAACAAAAATCAAGAAGGGACTTTAAATGTAGAGATATATAAAAGAATTTTTTATTTGTAGATAAGACACTAGATTCCATTTGTTCTGTCATAGGTGATTTACACAATGGATACAATATAATTTGTAATCATAATATATGAAGGATCAGAGAAGCACATGAAAAGAGTAACTGGGTTTTTAAAAGAAATGAGAGCAAATACTGATTTCTGATAATACATGACACTTAAGAACAATCTTGAACATCAGAATATACTTGTTTTTTAAAGTATCTTTTTTAGACTTGTAGATTTAACAACCAAATTCAGTAGTATAGCTGGATATAAAATTGACACTCAAAAATCAATAGCATTCCTGTATACAAACAACAAACTCACTGAGAGAAAAATTAGGGGAACCACACTCTTCATGATAGCATCCAAAAGAATGAAATACTCAAGAATCAATCTAACAAAGGAAGTAAAAGATCTATACACTGAAAATTATGGTACTCTGAAAAAGGAGATTGAGAAAGATATCAAAAAATGGGAAGACATCCCTTGCTCATGGATAGCAAGAACCAACATAATAAAAATGGCCACACTCTTAAAATTGTTACACAGATTTAATGCACTCCCAAACAAAATACCATTAACACGGGCTTTGGATATAGCTCAGTGGTACAGCTCCTGCCTGGCAATTCTGAAGTTGTGAGTTCGGATCTCTGGTAACAACAACAACAACAACAAAATACCATTAGCATGTCTCAAAGAACCAGAGAAAACATTCCTAAAATTCATTTGGAATCAGAAGAGATCTAGAATAGCAAAAACAATTCTCAGCAACAATGAAAAGATAGGGAAGATTGCAATCTCTGACTTGAAATTATACTACAAGGCTACTATGTTAAAAACAAAATAGTACTTTACTGGCAAAAAACAAACAACAAAACAAAAAAAACAGAACTGAGGATCAATTGAACAGATTAGAAGATGCAGAAACAACTTCAAACGTACTCCGTCACAGCCACCTTATCTTTGACAAAGGGGTAAAACATGTTCACTGGAAGAAAGATAATCTCTTTAATAAATAGTGCTGGAAAAACAGGCTTTCCATATGCCAAAGATAAAAATAAGACCCTTGTCTATCACCACACACTAAACTAAAATTGAAATGGATCAAATACCTATTAAAACAAATGTAAATAAATACATGAAAAAATGTTCAGCATCACTGGTTATTAGACAGATGCAAATTACAACAACACCGAGATTCCATCTCACTCCAGAAAAAAATAGTTATTATCAAGAAATCAACCAATAACAAACACTGGCAACATGGGGAAAAAGGAACCTTTCTCCACTGTTGGTGGGAGTGTAAACTGGTGAAACCATTGTGGAAATCAGTATGGAAATTCCTCAAAAAACTAGAATTAGAAGTCCCATTTGACCCAGCTATTCACCTTCTGAGTATCTTTCTGGAAGAATTAAAAACATCATACCACAGAGATATATGTGCACCCATGTTTGCAACAGCACAGTTTATAATAGCTAAATCATAGAAACAACCCAAATGCCCATCAACTGAGGAATGGGTGAAGAAGGTGTGCATTTTTTATGTAATGGAGTACTACTTGGCCATTAAGGATAAATCTGAGGCATTTCTAGGCAAATGGATGCAATTTGAACCCGTACCTCTTAAGTGAAATAAATTGGACTCGTATGTGTAAACATTGCATTGTCTCCCTGGTGTGAGAAACTGAAAGAGTAAGTAAGTATCAAAAATGTACAATAGATATCGTGAAATGGGAAGAAGTTGTTTAAAAGGAAAGAAGAACTAGGGTGGGTAAAGTGGGAAAGGAAAGAAGGGAAAAGAAAAGGTTAAAAAAATTATTTTAAAAAAGATAGGGGCTGGGGACACAGCTCACGCATGACGAACACAACGTCATTAGTTTGCCCCCAGTATTTTTAAAAAGATAAAATGGAAATAAAACTTTGTAAATAAGGAAAGAAAATGCATTGAAGCAAAAAGAGGGGATTGAGAAAATAGAGAAATCATATTATATCATGTACAAATACAAATTTCCTATGATGAACATGCATATCTTATGCATATCCTGCATATCTTAAATGTACCAATAAATTTAATTATATAAAAAGGTGTCTTTTCTGCTCCAACTCTTGTAAGCCAAACTATTTCAAACATAAAATCTCAAATGTACTTTTGTGAAATTCTCAACTGTTTAGAAACTCAACACTAAAGCTTGATTTTAAATATAAGCATTGCCTTTGTTTAAGCAAGTTGCTGAGCAGAAATAATAAACTCTTTTTTGGCTCAAAACCCTGTCTGTAGACAGTGTCTACTTAATTGTCTAAAAGGCCTTAGGTGCTGTTAAAAAAAAATCTCAGTTTGATGGTTCCACAACCTCTTTACACAACCTATTTCAGAATTTAAAAAGTTTAAAAGATTCATCTCTCTTTTTGAAAAATAAAGTTCTCTGAGTGAGTTTCACTGTCCTAAGTAAATTAAGAGAGTCAGTTCCAGTTTGAAGATTGAAGTCCTACAGGACTATACCTCAGAGACAGCTCTTTCCTCTGTGAGTGCAAATGTAGGTTTCAGTATTCCCAAGTTGAGTAGTTGCCGCAAAGAGTTCTCCTGGAGAGAATCCCAAGAAAAAGCCAGGCGTAGTGGCACACACTTGTAATTCCCAGCACTCAGGAGGGTGAGGCAGGAGGATTGTTGAGAGTTAGAGACCAGCCTGGGCTACAAAGTGAGCTGAAAGCCAGCCTGAACTGCAGAGCGAGACCCTGTCTCCAAAAAAAAAAAAAAAAAAAAGAATACCAAGAAAAGATTGCTTCACATTTTCAGTGTGTCTGTCTTGTCTAGGCCTAGTTATCTGACCTCTCCTAGGTTTTTTTCTGCCTTGTTCATCTCCCCATTCTCACTATTGTTACTGGATTCCGCAGTTAGTTAGATTTTTATAGGGCCCTGCTGTTCTGAACAAAGAATTGGGCAAGACCTGAAAATGGTGACAAGTTTCTATATTTATTAAAGATAGGAAAAGTAGTACACTGCAGAGTGAGAGCTAGCTATTGAGAGAGTTCAGAATGGCAGATGTCTTTTGTATCACTTGTTCTTCAGGCTAACATCAGTGCTGAGCCATTCTATCAAAAATATGCTTGATACCTTGCCAGAAGAATTGAAGATAGCTCTTTCTGATTGGTCCCAGGTGCAGGACTTGAAAACTGTTCTGTCCATATGTGCTGTAGCTCTGTGATTGGCGAGTCATGACTATTTGCTCAGCCAGTTGGTCACCCTAGTCTCCTGCCTCATTATGACCCCAGAACCTTACTATCATTAAAAAAAAAAAAAAAAAAAAAAAAAAAAAAAAAAAAAAAACCAACAACTAACAAAAACACTGAAAGTGTAAAGAATTGGAGAACCCGATCCACCGCCGGCAGGACAGCCACACCCCAGCCTTTTCCCATGAGTCAGTGCCATTTGCAGACTGCAGGGGAAGAGAACCAAGACTCACCAAGAAGCAAGCCCTCCCTTTGAGTCCCTGCCATGTGCAGGCCGCCAGCGGTGGTGGGGAGAGCCAGACCCCAGTCCCTTCCAGTGCAAGGGCTGGGAAGCAAGAAGGGCCAACCCCTACCCTACACTTTTGCCCCATAAGCTACTGGCTGATCTGGAGAAACACAGGCTGCAATGATAGCTATTCAGATCAAATGTAGCTTGATGCTTGTGGTGTTTGGTGTTTCACTGACTTTGCAGGTCTAGAACCAGTGATCTGATCATCTATTCAGAGGACAACAGTATGCAGTGTGGCATCTGTGGGGGATCTCTTTCTGAAGGTGGTAGCATTGTTAATTCCCTATTACCTTGTTTTGCAGTCCTGTATCATTTTCATTGGTTTGATGAGTTGAGTTTTATTCTGTTTTGTTGTGTTTGATTTTGTTATCTCTGATGGTATGGATAGCTATTTCAAAGATACAAGATATATTATGATAGCTATTTTGTATTTACTATTGTCGTGTTTGGAAGTCCTTTATTGCAGTCACTGCTTTATTTTTATTCTATTCTGTTCTGGTTTGTTTGGTTTTACTATATCTGAAGGTATCTGCACCTATTTTGAAGACAGCAAAATGCATTATGGTAACCATTGCTGATTCCATATTGTTTTGATGTCCTGTGTCATTTGCACTGGTTTGTTTTGATTGGCCTTGTTTTGCTTTATTTTGGTTGGTTTTATTTTCTTTAAAATAAAAAATTAAAAAAGAAATGTAATGATTTTCAAAGGCAGTATCTTTTTGCCAGTTTGAAAATTTCCTCATATTACTTTTAAACTCATTCCTAGTCCAAACAAGAATTTTATGTAGAACTACTCAAAACAATTCTGAACTGGTTGGTCATATGAAGCCAATTTTTTCAGGTTGTTGAACAAACTAAAAGAGCACTGTGTGTGTACTGATTTTGCAAGTTTTGAGAAGTTTACATTGAGCCAGTGAATTAAGAATGGAAAAAGTAAACAATAGAGCATTTAGGCCGAGAAGCTGGATAATATTACAGATGTCTTGTATATTGGGAATCTGAAGTTGATCTAAAATGTTTATTAAGCTATGTCTAGAAATTATATCACTAACCTGAATGATTTTGCAATTTGGCTATTGGACAAAAAAATTAAAAATAAGTTTAAAAATAGTCCTTATTAAATTATATATTCAATGTTTCCCACAAATTAATTTAAATATATATATATAAATATATATTTATATAAAATATATAAATATATATTTATAAATAATCTACATAGCAACTGCACAGCAATTTTACCCTACTCCTCTTCTGTAATTGATCAATCAGTTAGAATCATTTTGTAAAACATGGTCTTTCCTCTGCCTGGTTAATACTTCCTTGTTTATATGACTGAATATGGCTCTGATTATAAAGACTTATGTCAGAAACTAGTTTTATCTTTATACATTTATAATAACATAGCAAGAATTAGGAGAAACTGTATATTTTCTCAGTTTACTGATTAGTGAAGCAAAGAACAAAGAAATTAGAAAAGTCAGAGATTTGATGACATATAAGGGATGTGATTTAATCCAGTCCAGGAAGACTGTTGTTTCTAAAAGAATTTATAAAAATACTGCCCATAAAATGTATACAGTTCTTGAGCCACACTTGACTAGCTGTGGAGAAATTTGATGTATAATGCACGTTCATAGCAGCACTATTCTTGATAGCCCAAAGGAAAAAAGAGCCCAAATGTTTATTGATAGATGAATGGATAATACATACTTATGGTTATGTGATAGCTAAGTGATTGTGTCAACATGAGTAAGAAACACACAACTAAATTGAATCAGCATAGATTTGGGTATGGCTGAAAGGATTCACTGAAGACAGAAGATCTACCCTGGGTGTGAGTGGCACCATTCAGTAGGCTGGTAGTCCGAATGGTATAAAAGGGAAACAAAGGACGTTTCCTTTCCTTTTCTTCAGAGGAGCACCAGTCTTCACCTTCACCTCGGACATCGCTTCCTGGCTTCTAGCGCAGACTCTTTAGCCTCCTGATACAGACTAGCACAGGAATCTACAGTGAGCTCCAGGCCTTTATATAGATCTTTCAGATCTCCAGTGCACAGAGAGAGCTTTTGTACTTTTCCACACCTGACTCTGTGTGTGGCTATTGTAAACCAATCTTGTAAGGCCTTATATATTTTTATATCTTGCATCAAATCTGTTTCTCCAGTAAGCACTGACACAAATGGAATACATCCTCTCCAATCATAGAAAAGGATGCTATAATGTGAACGAACCTTAAAGTGAACTTTCTAAGTGAAAGAAGTGAGACACAATGGTCATGTGTTAGCCAAGCACGGAGGTGCATACCTGTAATCCCAGCACCTGGAAGGCTGACGCAAGAGGATTGCTCTCAGTATGAGGCCAGCCTGGACTACACAGTGAGTTCAAGGCAGCCTAAACTACAAAGTGAGACCTTGCCTTACAAAAAAAAAAATGTCACAGGGCCAGGGATTTATCTCAGAGGCACAAGAACTTGTCTGGCAAGTGCAAGGTCATGAGTTTGATCCCCGGTACCAAAAAAAAAAAGTCACCTAGAATACGATTCCATCTATGTGAAATAGCCAGAATAGATAAATCCACAGAATCAGAAAGCATGGTGATGGCTAGCACAGGAGGGGAAAAGAGAATGGAGACTGATAATTCTGGGATTTCCTTCAAGAGGTGTGAAAATGTTTTTTCTTATTTACTTATGTTTCAGATCACTTTCTTTGTTAGTACGTTTGTAGTATGCTATGTTTACATTCCTTGTGGAGAGTTGGTACATGTACATTATACATCCTAATTCCTTTCTTCATCGTCTTTGTCTGACTCCCCCATCCTTCTCTTGATTGCTTTCCTTTTCAGGGGACATTTTTACAGTACATAATGTTTTCATTCCTTGTTAGGAGCAGCCATATGTACATAACACATCTTAAATCCTTTTTACATCTGATTTCCCTCTACCACCAACATCCAGCTCTTGGTCCTTTTCCCATTTGAGAAACATCTATTTCCCTATGTCCTATTATTTACCTTTTTTTTTTTTAACTCTTCATACTTTGAGTTTCTTATATAAGAGAAACCTTGGAAATTTAAGCTTGTGTCTCTAATTAATTTTACTTAACATTATGATCTTAAGGTATATTTATTTTCTTACAAATGACTCAAATTTATCTTTCTTTGTGGAAGACTAGTGCTCCATTGTGTAAATACCACATTTTCTTTACCCATTCATCTATTAATAGACATGTAGACCACTTCTGAGATTTAGCTATTATGAATTATGTTGCTATAAACATGGGTATGCATATATCCCTGTAATATGATGTCTTTAACTCTATCAGGAAGGTACTTAGAAAGACAATAGCTGGATCAAATGGAATTTTTAGTTTCAGTTTTTTAGGAAATCTCCATACTGATTTTTATAGTGGTTATACTATTTACATTCCCACCAACAATCTAGAAAGGTTTCTGTTACCCAACAGCCTCACCAGCATTTGTTATTATTTGATTTCACGGCCATTTTTTCTGGGTAAGATTGAATCCCAAGCTTGCTTTAATGTGTATTTCTCTAATGAACAGCAATGTTGAATGTTTCTTCATGTATTTATTGATCATTTGTACTTCTAATCCTCTGAAGTGTCTATTCATTTCACTTAACAATTTTTTGATCGGGTCTCTTATTGGGAGGGTTAATTTTTTTAGTTCTTTATATATTCTAAATATTAGACATCTGAGGAATAGCTGGCAAAACTTTTCCCCATACTGTAGGTTGTCTTTTCATAGAGTGGTGAAAATGTTTTGGAACCAGACAAAGGTGGTGGTACATGTTTGTAGTACAATATTATATATGTACTAAATGGACTAGATTATTTGCTTTAAAATGCATACATGTTATATGAATTACACCTCAATGAAAATAACAGTTTGAGAATGAACAAAATTGTAATTAACACTCACCGCCTAGTTAACATAGTGCCTGCAAGATAGCAGGCACTCAATAAATATTCATTGAGCAATGAATGAATAGTAAGACTCCAGTTATCTTGCTACATGGTCTCTTTTCAGAAAGCCATCTTTCTGATATTTGGATTTTTCTCTCTAGATACAGTGGAGACAGAAAGAAGTATTAAAATCCTAGAAGTTCGAAGGGCAAGGAATATTGGATAACAAATAGTGTAACCACCTTGTTTTTTAGCCGAGGAAGTTGAGGCTCACGATGTGATTAGCCTTAATTAGATAACATAGCCAGTTAGTCTCATCAGGAGACTAAAATCAATTCCCGGGTTTCCACACTCTTTTTGCTATTCCTTGTTGCTTTGGCCATGACCCCAGGTCCCTTGGAAGGGTGGAGCCTGGTGGAGGAGGACAGAGTTGGCGAGACAACAGCCCTAATGAAGTCAGTTTGCTCTTGTGGATCAGGACTCAGGCCATATTTGGGTGTGGAGGGAACACAGCTGTTCGAAGAAGAAGAAAAGCAAAGTGGGTGGTAAATAAATTAACAAAGGTTTAAAATGCAAATATCCCAATGCTAGATCCAATTCTATTCCCAGGAGGCAAGTATCTACAATTATAACCTTTTTTCATAAGGGAGGTTATTTAGCTTAAAAGGAGAAAGATGGAGGTAGGTCCCATTTAGAGCCAAGGAAAACAAATACACGCATCCCTCATATAATTTATTAAAAGTAGTATTTTGAATTTGATAGAATTTTGGGATCAAGGCCGATTTCAGAGGAAATTTGACTAATGATTTTATTTACTCTTACAGTTTTTCAAGAACACAGTTAGCTTATAGAGATGAGTTCTCTTTTGATTCCCTGCAAAGATCACTTTAGCATTGCAGCCTTTTTAAAAAAATCCATCATAAGGAGGCTTTTCCTCTAAATCAGTAGCAAGAGATTGAAGTTAGCATTAAAAGGAATACTAGAGAATTTCTCCTGTTTTTAATGCAAAAAAAGGAGAGGATTGAGTTCCTAAATCGTAGGACATATGTGTCTGTGTGTGTCTGTATGTGTGTGTGTGTGTGTGTGTGTGTGTGTTAAAGTTCAGTGCTGATGGAGCAGTGCCAGAGACTGTAATACTAAGAACTGGATTACAGCCAAGTGCTTTGCTTTGGAGAAGGCCAGCACGAGCCAGAGAATGCTCTCAGCTTTGGTGGGAGGTTATTTGAAGTTGAGCGGTCATCCTATTTGATGCCCAGGAGCAGAAAAAAACAATTGTTCTCTGATAATTAGGATACTAATCCCAGCAGGGGAACCTATCATCTTTGTCTCATGCAGACAGAAGTGTCTCTAGGCTATAGCTTCATCTTTCAAGGACTTTAACTTTGAGGAATCATGATCTTTTTGTTAGAAACAGACCTTTGAGGAATCATGATATCTTTGTTAGAAGCAGACCATGCATACTTACGTAGCAAACTTTCTTCCATAAACAGACATTATAGAAGGCGAAATTCTACAACTTGACCATTGATCAGGTATCTTGTAAACCATTGCAATAAGTACACTGCAAAATCCCTAAGAAGAATGTACATATATGTCAGTGTAATTTTGTGTGTTTAATTCTTGTCTGTCTTTCCTTTTTTTGATATTTTTATTACTCTTTTTATATATTGTCAACTGATTTTATTTCCTATTTTCCAAAAACCTCTGCTCTTCTCCCATCTATTAAAATACTTTCCATGCTTAGCCTTTTAAATGTATATACAACATTTTCTGTCCTGGCCCTTTGAGCCTTAAACATCAAAGCCAAAGTTAAATTTCTACAGTGAGAATTCTTTTTTTCTTAATGCCATTCACACTCATAGGCCATAAATTTGACCTTTCCCTAGACCCAATGCCCTAGGTTTTTTTCTTTTTTCCTATCATTTTATAGTGCTATCTCAGCAACCACATTTATTGATGTGAACCATCTGATTTCTTCTTTTTTTAGCTTAACAGAATTTATTTATTTAATTACTCATTTTTTTGTTAGTACATGTTCACAGTACATAATGTTTATATCCCTGGTGTGGAGTTGACACATGTATGTAACACATCTCAATCCCTCTTTACATCCCCTTTCCCTCTCCTCCCTCCCTCTCTTGGTCCCCTTCCCACTTGAGAAGTATCTATCTTATCTATCTTTTATTTTGCTTTTTATTTACAATTTGGGTTTTTCATATAAGACAAATGATACGATACATTAAAAACTATGCAATACTTATGTTTGATTTATTTCACTTAACATTATGATCTCAAGATGCATCCTTTTGCCTACAAATGACTCGACTTTATCTCTCTACTTGGCAGAGTAGTTCTCCATTGTTTGTGTTTTGTTTATTCATTCATCTGTTGATGGACTATAGGCTGCACAATATTATGAATTATGCTTCTTAAACACGAGTATGGATGTACCACTGTGACATGATGTTTCTTTTTTTATTGATAGTAAAAATGGATTCATGTCCTTTTTATTGACAGAGATTCAACCATTTTTGCTATTAGCAGTTCTTTTGACTATGAAACTCAATTTTCATTGATTTACTTGTGCTCCTATATTAGTGATATTACTTCAATTAATCTATTTCTAACATTTACTTTACCTCATGTTTCTGCAAATTCAGCTCCTGACTCAAGCCAGTTTTCTTCATTGCACAGATAGTGGGCACCTAACCCTTTGGGCCTAGCGGAACACATGGATACCTCTGTGGCTACTCATGTGAAGGCCTTGCTCTTTCCAGTCTCGTTTGTACTTTAGCTGGGCTAAAGTCTTGATTGTAAATGCTTTTCTGACTCACAGTAAACAACACAATGTTGAGTGGGAAAATGCCATGACAGCAGAAACAAATGCTAGTGGAAAATACTGAAAAAGCAGCTTCTTATAGGCAGCAACTTGTGGAAACAATGAACAATAAATGACAAGCATGAGAAACTTTCTGTACTTGTTTAGAGAGTTTGCTGGGTTCTGCACATGCCTTGCATTTAGGCATAGATTTGTGAAGTACCCCTTAATATGCCTAGTGGAACAATTATTTTTCAGCCAACAACTTTATCCATGAGATTCTTATGAAGAATGATAAAAACACTGCAGACTTGTGGAAACCTTTTTGTTCTAAGACACCAAATGACTCTAATACATATAGACAAGGCTAGATTACAGAAAGAAAAACTAAAAAGCCTAGAGAAATAATTTGAGTTGACAAACACAAACCAGTGGTCAAAGATGAATCTGAAATTTAACCCTTATTTCAGAAAGTTGACAATTATTTGGTAAACATAAGATGTATAGATTGTCAATAAAATGTTGTATTTTGCACAGATCATCATGACTAGTGATTGAGGCACATAAAACCAATTGTCTAGATACAGATTCTGAATGAATGCATACAATCAGGCTATGGTGGTTAATTTTCTGTGTTATCTTAAAAAGGATATCTGGCAGGCTGAGGCAGGAGGATCACAAGTTTGAGGCCAACCTGGGTTAGGTTGAAAGACTTTGTCTCAACAAGCAAAACAAAACCAAAATAAAAGAGGATATATGAATGACTGGTAAGACATTCTAGGGGTGTGACTGAACTTGAATTCATACACTAAGATCTGTCCTTTCCCATGTGGCCAGGTGTCACCAAAACAACTGAGAATCTTCTAGATTCCAGAGAGCAGATTATAGGGATTTTTGGCTTCCATAATTGCATGAGCCAATTCCTATTCCTAAATCTCTTAGGCATTTAAGTGTGTCCATGTAATATATATATATATATATATATATATATATATATATATATATTACACTTATATATGTATATTACACACTTAAATGCCTAAGAATATATATATACATATATATGTATTATATAAATACACCATATGTATATATAGTACATAAATTTATGATATATATATAAAAACTTATTGATTCTGTTTCTCTACACTTAATATAGAAGTTAATGATTGTTCTCTGCAATATATGCAAAAAAGGATCAGCATATTTTATAAACATTTTATGATTAAGAATTTTCTTTAAAAGATTTCATGCAGCATAATTATATTAAAAAGGTGTTCCCTGCACTGTGGGACCTGGCAACTGGCTTGGCATGAGGAATCCAGGTGTCTTAGTTGCTCTTCTCTCATTGCTAAGACAAAATCCCTGATGCCAAACTTAAAGAATGAAAAATTAATTTAGCTCACAGTTTGTGGAGGTTTCAGTCTATAATCAGGTGGTTCCAAGGCATGGTTGGCATGGCAGAGATGCAACAGTTCAAGGTGGTGGAAGATACAAAAGCAAAAAACGAGAAAAAGGGAGAAGTCCTCTTTCCCTCCTTTATATTGTATGCAGGCTACCCTGACTCAGGTACAGCACTACACTGCCAATCCTAACACTAGACAATGAACCAGTCACAAACTCTGGATTCAGCCACCTTCAGAAAGCTTTCCCCTCATGACCACATGAGGTTTTAGGGGCACATCAAGACACAAACCATAACACCAGGTGACTAGCTCCTCTGTCCTACATCAGTGGGACCAGGCAACCAGGGCAAAGCCAGCCACATAGTAGGACCCCAACTAGGGCACATATGGTGGACAGGCAGGGCTACTGGGTGGAAAATTTCACAACAACATTAACAATAGGAGCCAACAGGTGGTAAGTTAGGTGAGCCACCATTGTGCT
Source organism: Dolichotis patagonum (assembly GCA_004027295.1). Lineage (NCBI taxonomy): Eukaryota > Metazoa > Chordata > Mammalia > Rodentia > Caviidae > Dolichotis > Dolichotis patagonum. The sequence continues at coordinate 781 of PVJX010033772.1, read as the reverse complement.
TGGGTACAAAAGCACACAGAATAGAAGCAGGTGGGTGGGACCACTCCATTTCTTTCTTTATCTTTTGTTTCTTTTTTAAACTTTATTTTATTTTCATTTTATTATTCTTTTCCTTTTCCATTTTTCTTATCTATTTTTTTCTTTTCTCTCTTTTCTAAATGGCTGAGGAGGAATCCATCAACAGAAAACTAATCCCACCCTCCAAACCCAGAGACCAAGTTCAGATAATTTGTTGTTTACTCCTTCATTCTTTTTTTCTTTCCTCTTCTCTAGTTTCCCAAAACTTCCATGATAATCCTTTGTCCTCCAGCCTTGCTTCTACTTCTCTTTCAATTATCTTTGTTTGATCCATTATCCTTAAATTTCACCATCACAGGGTAAACCCATGTTATCAAAGGGGAACACTTTGCATGCAAGTTCCTAAATTATGTTTTGTTCTGCTATATAACAATAGATTTTGCTCCTATGGTTTAAGGTACAAAATTAATAGATGCCACAGATTGTCAGTTTCTAAACTCTGCTTGATGCTACTGTTATTGCTAATTATACTACTTTAGCTAGGCTATCGTATCTATTGTAATCAGTAGTTCTCCTTTCTGTAACAATACTGGGAAGCTCTGGGGTAATAACTGTATCACAGTCCAACACCAAAGGAATGGAGACTGAGCCAAACAGATACCAACATTCCACTCTTAGTTAATTGGGAAGGTAGGATCTTGGTACAGACACAAACCAAGAACCTCTTACATATAGAAGGCATCCCTGAAGAACACTTTTCCTA
>PVJX010033771.1:0-19417 GCA_004027295.1 Dolichotis patagonum | reverse complement strand
TGGTAGAAGGATAGCTTCTTTAATAAATGATGTTGAAAAAATTGTCTTTCCACATGCTGAAGACTGAAACTGGACCCTAGCTTATCACCATATGATAAAGTCAAAATGCATCAGGGATCTAAATATTAAAACAGAAACACTAAGTCTATTAGAATACAAGACAGGTAGAAATCTTGGAGACATGAGGGTAGGCAGGGAATTCATGAACAAAACACAAACCACACTGGAAACGTTACAAAGAATCAACAACTGGGATCCTATATTATTGAAAAGTTTTTTTCACTTCAAAAGAAATCAACAAGATAGTGAAAAGAAAACCCACAGAATGAGAAAGAATTTTAACCAGCAACCCCTCTAGACAAAGGACTTATATTGAGAACATATAGAATTGAAAAACATCAAGCCCTCAAAATTCAAAGACCCTCTGCAAAATGGGCAACTGAGATGAATGCACATTTCTCAGATGAAGATACACAAATGGCAAATAAATACATGAAGAAATGTTCATCATCACTGGTCATTTGAGAAATGCAAATTAAAACAGCATTGAGATTTCATCTCAGTCCAAAAAGAATAGCTACCATCAAGCAATCAACTGACAACAAACGTTGGCAAGGCTGTGGGGAAAGTGGAACACTCCTCCACTGTTGGTGGGAGTGCAGACTGGTGCAGTCACTATGGAAATCAGTATGGACATTTTTCAGAAGACTGGGATTGGAAGTTCCATTCAACCCAGCTCTTATTCTTCTGGGTATTTTCCCAGAAAAACTGAAAAGATCATGTCACAGTGATATATATTTACACATGGTCATAGCAGCACAATTTGTAATAGCTAAATTTTGGAAAAAACCAAAATGCTCATCAAGCACCAGGTGGGTGGAAAAGATGTAGTATTTTCATATGATGGAATATTACTCAGCTATAATAAATGATTATCTTAAGGCCTTTATAGGTAAATGGAAGCAACTGGAGACTATCCTCATAAGTAAAATAAATAATAATTATATTTGTAAATATCACATTGTGTCTCTAGTGTAAAAAGTAATAAACACTGTAAGAGTAATAAGACCTAAAATGTGTAGTCGGTAATGTAAAAAAGAAAAGGAAAGAAAGTACTGTAAAGCATACAACTGAATGTATGTTTAAGTTTGTAAGATAGATAACCATATTAATAAGTTTTTGTTCAATCATTGAACAGAACTGTTCGCACTCTCACTTTTTCAATGTCCACTTTTTATGCTTTAATGTTGTAACTTGAACAACTATTTCTAAAATGACAATATGTAATTTATCAACTAGTGATTTTCTTAGAGTTCATTTTTTTGGAAATTCTGTATTATTTCTACCCTTCTCTTTTTCTTTTTTCTCTTTAAATAAAATTTAAAATAAAATTGTAAACTAAAAAATCAACAACTAAATGAAAAAGATTATACAACCAGTACAGAAAAGGGTGATAAAAAAGCAAAAAACAAACCAAACCAAAAAATATAACAGCTACAACCAAAAAAAAAAAAAAAACCAAAAACAAAAACAAACAATCCAGGCATCAAGGCATCATTTCCTAAAGTGGTAATATTTGACTTGTCCATTTACTAGGAATTAGCCAAGCAATGAAAATTTAATTTTGAAACACTGTAAAGACAATTATAGTGCCTAATATACTGACTTTTTCATAGAATTAAAAATTCTCTGGTTATGCTGAAATTGTGTGGAGTAGATGACAGCACTAAAGCAGTCCACAAGTTTTTTTTCTGGCAAATAGTTCAAACTATGAAGTTCATAAAGATGTTTTACAAGAAAAACAGATACGTGTTTCTCGAAGTTCATTTTGGCAGTCATTTGAGAAAACTAAGACTTCAAGAAAGCTGCATAAACCAAGCAGAAATGGCTTAAGAGAGAAGCTGTGGGAGGTGAAATCCCTGAAATTGCTGTGGGGGTGGAATCACCCAAGCCTTTTGGAGCTTGCAACCAAATTGCTTCAAATGCTGAGCATGGAAATCCAGGACTTAATGTTCACTCTGCTGATGTTGGACTTGCTTTGTTTCCCATGCTTTGTATTTCCCTGTTTGTAACTTTTGGAATGTAATGTTTACCTTGTGCCTTTGCATTTTGAGAATATTTAACCTTGTTTCATTTGTACAGGAGATTACAAGAGTTTGCCACAGATCTGGAGGAGACTTCAGAGTTGGACTTTTCAGCAATGCTGAAACTATTAGGACTTTGGCAACTTTTGGAGATGAACTAAATGTATTTTGTATAAACAATCTGCATGAGTCTTTGGAGGCCAGGGGTGGAAAGGCATGGTTTATGTCAGTGGCCCCAAGCCTCATGCAATTATGGACTCAACCAAATCTAGTGTTTGTGACTGGTTCATTGTCTAGCACTTGCATTGGTGGTCTGAGAACTACACCAGCCTAGGTGTGGAGGCAGCATGCAGTGTAAAGGCAGCAAGAAGGTGTTGGTCCCTCTTATTGGTTTGTACTTGTTTGTAGCTGGCCATGAATGGTGTCCTGCCATTCCAGCCTACTGCTTGGAGCCAGCTAAGTATGGACTGAAACCTCCAAAATTGTAAGAAATATACCTTTCCTTCTTTCATTTTGGTCATAAGGTATTTTGTTTCAGCAACAAGTAAAAAGTATCTAAGACAGGATCTTATATACAGAAAGAAAAATCAGGATTTGTGTGGTGGCACATGGGTGTAATTCCAGCACTCAGGAGGACAAAACAGGAAGATAGCTATGAGTTTGAGGCCAGCCTGGGCTACATAGTGAGTTAAATCCCAGCCTGAATTACACAACAAGACCCTATGTCAAAATCTCAAAATACCAGAACAAGAAAAGAAAGAAAGAAAGACCACAAACATATTAATAAATGTATACAATAGTAATTTAGGTTATTAAGGAAACAGTACACATTCATCAAAGTAAGATTTATTTTTTATTCTTCCAAGGGAATTCTTAGTCTGACTTTTTAAACAAAACTCCACCAATCTGGCAGTTGAAACAAGTAACAAAGTACAACTTACATCTATTGGAACCTACTAAGTTTTAATTCCTCACAACTTTAAAGAGAAAAAGTAGTAAGTAGGAATGACATCTAAGAAAGATAACTGCATGAAAAGAGTAATTTCCCATTTCAAATTATGTTGCCCTTATTCTTGTTTCTTTTAATATCTACGCTACACATTGTTGGAACTACTCCAAAATTTTATATTTCACTGAAGTTGTGAGGCTCTCAGTTGTCTTAACAGCACAATAAATATCTGATTTTGCTAAGTATATAGAACTGTCTCACAGTTTCCATAGAAAATGATCCTATTTATATACCTTGGTGTTTAATTTTAAACAACAGCACCAGTTTTCATTTGTTAATCTGCCCATAGACTTTTCTAACTACTTATTCACCATTATTTTTATAGGAGGGTCTTGACTTCCATCAGTGGTTCTACCACTGAGAGCATTTACAGAAGCAGTGACTGTCTGATGCTATTCATTAAATGATGATCAATTCAATATGAGATCATTGGACTAGAAGAGATATCAAAGCAGTCACAGAGTTCACTCTCTTGTTTCTAAGAACCTCCCACCCAGAGATAGTATTGCTTTTACAGAAATAACTCCCAAAAAGGAAATTCCACTGTCATTCCTCCAGCAACTCCTTCCTGGGTCTAATTACCCTTGCAGTTTTGAACTTCTTGTACTGGTCTCTCTGGATATATACAACAGCTGTTAACCACACTCCTTATAATGACTGTTCATAAATCTGCAGACTTTTCTTAAGCCATCTTCATTACCTCTAATCCAGACTAACTGCACTGTATACTTAATAGTTGATTTCACATGTATTCTGCTCTTGCGGGCCAGGCTTGTGGCACATCCATAAATGACTATGATTTCCTCCATCGTTGTGTTTTTAAAACAAATAAAAATAATTTGAGACAAATTGAGATGGCACTAGTATCATGCAAATCAATGGTTTCCCTAATTATGTCCCTGACTAGCAACTCAATTACACATTCATAAAGTATGCAATGAAAACAAGTATATCTTATCATGCTATCTGAGAATTATGCTCACTCCCTTTCTAGAATCCTGCAAAAGATTTGACTGGAAAATAAATATAGTTAATGTGATGCTAGTGTTTACTAATCCTTCTCTGATCACTTTAGTACTCTAAATAAATACTTGATAGAGTTGAAATGCAGTACTTTCATTCTAATATTATTTCATCCAGCCTTGGTGGTATATTTAAGATTCATTGTACGTTTTACACTTCTCGGTGCAGCATGATTTTCTATCACTTGTATGCTTTCAATGTCAGTGAATATTGCAACTTTTTCCACATAATATACCCTATTAGGCCTAATGTCCATAAAAGTTGTAAAATTGATAGCCATGTCAGAGTCTGAATTGTTTAAATACTACTTATTGGCTTGGCATTATTACCACATTTTTTCCCTTTTTACTAGTACTAAACAAGAATGTGAAATGTGACAATTCCATCTGCCATATTTCTTATTTCTATGATAATAGAATAACTCTTCTCATCTACATTAATAGAGAAAATGCATTTAGAAAAAAGTAACGTGTTTTTGTTTAGGTGACTGATTAAAATTTGGAATTATCAGATTGAGACCCTTCTTACAAAATAGAAAACTACAAGTGATGTCAACAAAGTACAGTATGGGAGTTCTCAATTCAATCTCTCTACCTGAAATTTTTAGATAACTTCCATACGCAAACATGCCTTTATGAATATCTTAGGAATTGGTAGTGAGACTTGGATAATCTCTTGGAAACAAAATTGAGAGAAGGTATATTCTAAAATGTATCTTGACTAAATTACTCTTTCCCTAAGCCAACACATCACTGCACGTAGGAAATTTCCTTGGGTCTGTAGCTTTTCTACTAGGGAAAGAGGTAAAGTGGACTTTCACTGCACTTATCATTTAGGGAAGCTCAAATGTAGCTCTGTATGTAGGTATACTATTATCTCATCTCATAGCAAACACAGAGTATTTTCAAGACTTGATAACTTGAGTTCAGTTAAAATAGTAAAAGCAGAGGTGAGGTCAACCAGCACATAGAGGTTAACAGTGACTCAGCAATCCAATTAACATGTGACATATTGGAGAGTGTAGCCAAAACTTCATGCTGCAGGAATCATAGTCCACAGAGTCCTAGCCAGGATTCTCCCACACACTTGATCTTCTCCTTAAGCCTCCCCCAGTTTAGGAGACAAGTGAGGAGGGGCATTTTACCTTTGGAGGGAATATCTGGCCTCAGCCAGAGGGAAGCACATTTGGGAATCACATTTACCAAGTCTTGGCAATCTGATTACCTCTACCCTAGACCAGAAGTCAAGCCTAAATCCATGTTTAAGTATCAACTATGACCACATCTTCTAATAAGGCTGAACAGCCATCTCAGAGGCTTCATGTCACTCTGGAATCTAGTACACAGTTCTAAACAAACTCGGATTCCAAGCAACAGTACTGTCCAGCCAGAAAAGATAATCTACAAACCTTGCTATGCTGAGATTATTACAAAATCATTCCAGTAGCTCTGCCTAACTGCCATGCTCCACCAAGTGGAGTCATCTGACTGCAGGTCATGAGCAGTTCCAAGAAAATATGCATAGGAAATTAAAGTTTGAAAGTTTCTCATAAAATGAGAAATTTGAAAAGAAACAAATAATAAACAAAAATACTAGATATGAGATAAAACACTAACTGAACTGAATAATCAGTAAAGGAACAATCCAACAATAGACTGGATCAAATGGAAACTAAGAGTATGAATTCAAATGTAAAATATTTGTTATTATCCAGACTGAAAAGAAAAGAACATGGAATGAAAATGGCCTTCAAGAACTTTGAAACACCATTAAGTGACCTGACCATGGCATAACAGAAATAACAAGCAGACAGAAAAAAAGCTTAGAAAATATATTTTTTAAAATAGCACTATAGATTCCTCAAAAAAGTTAGAGACATACAAAAAATAATTATTAGAGCTAATATATTCAGAAAAGTTATTGGATATGAAATGCATGTTGATTATGTATATATCAATAACACTTATATAAGTACCAAAATAAATCAAAGATCTCCACATCATAGATCTGAGCAACTGTTATTTGCACATAACTTTAAAAGAACAGACATTAAAAAAGTAGGCAAAGGAAGGTAGTAACTAAAATGCCTTTTATAAACAAAGGAAACAAAAAATACAGAGATAACTCATGAAATGTGAGAAAGTATTACAAACTATGCATCAAAAATGAACTAATATCTAAAGTGTATAAGGAACTAAATTGCAAGAAGAAAGTAGAATGATGGCTACTAGAGGTCTTTGGGAGGAGGAATATAAGGAAGGTGACAATCAGGATTGTTGATAAAAGCATCCAAAGATTCAGAAAATAAGTTTTGACATCTATTTCACAGTAGGGTGACAACAGTCGATAGTACTGTAATGTACATTTGAAGAAAACTAAGAATAAGTTTTGAATGTCTCATCGTAAAAACTGATAGGTAAGAAAGATAAGGGATATATTACATAATGAATATATTGATTAATGGACATATGGATTGTTGATAATGGATTACTAAGTGAAATAATGGGTATACTGATTATTGATAATGGATTATTGATTGAGATAATGGACCCATTGATTGACTAATGAATATGTTGTGGTATAAATATTGAAAAATAATGGATATATTTATAATGGGAAAATTGATTAAAATGTAGTTATTCGGTATTAGACAAATTCATTAAAATTTAATTAATTTACATTGTATATGCATGCCAAAACATTACATTTTACTTTTTTGCACAATTCTATACAATTATAATTTGTTAATAAAACTAATAATAATAAAAGTAAAAATAAATTAATTCCAAAAGTTAAAACATAGAAAATAAAAGTTTTGTATATTGAGCAGTCCATAAATATTAGAGAAATATTTGCTTTACTTTGTAAAAAGTCCTAATATACACATCCCTGAATGCAAGTGTATGTGCTCGTGAATATATAAATTTGGTCATTTTATTCTGCTGTCCTTTAAACTATCTAATAAAATCTTAGATGATTTTCCTTAGCTTTAATTATCTGAATAATTTGTTAGATGGTTTTACATATTTTGGATATTTCTGCTTGATGCAACATGTATGTTGCAAAGGTTTCCATGCTTCTCAATTTTTTATAAATTCTATTTATACAACAGTTTTGTTTGTATAAAAAGTTGTAATGTTTGTTGTCTGCATGATTATTTGTCTTTACAGATTCTGAATCTCTTACTTGGCTAATAGTATCACGTCCAATATTTGATGATGCACTTCATCTTTTAGGTTTTCTTTAAGATAAATAAGATTGTTCTTTTTATGGACAATGACTTGTTAAGTCATAATTTTCCAGCTAAGATATTATCTCAAGTGCATGTTAAATACTCAAACATGTCAAGGTTATTTCTGGATTCTTTATTGTGTTGCATTACCTCCATATATATATGTATATACATATATCTTTAAATGTATATATCCATACATGCATGTATATATATGCATGCATATACATCTACAGATATATGATGTCATTTTCTTTTTTATTTCTTGGAAAAAATGCATAAATATCATATATCTTTTCAATAAATTAGATGCTAATGTAATTGCCTAAAAGAAAGAGGAAAGAATTTGTCCAAAGTCAATGAGGTACAGATTCAAATCACAGTTTAATATCCCTATTATCTAGGGTACTTAAACTCCAAACACAAAGCTCTGCTTTATTTACATACAGTGGGGCTGATTTCATCTTATACTACCAGATATTGTGAGGATTAAATAAGGTCATGTTTGCAAGTTTCTAAGCATCATTAATAGTAAGGATGTAGATGTACATATTCAATTCATGTTACTAGTTCTCCACTTAGTTTATATTTCCATCATCTTACAAATGCCTTATAAGCGTGGCTTTCAAATGGCCAGTAGAAATGTGGCATTGCGTTTCAGTATAAGCACTTAACCATCATAATTAACTCTTTTATGAATTATTTAATACAAACTTTTATATTTTATTACCTAATCATATCTCTGTATAGTCGCTGACATAGGCAAATTATATTTAATGTACTTCTATGACCCTGTGCTTAATAAATGCACATAACTCTACACACAATATTTGAAAGATAATTTAAAATGAAAGATATGCATTCAAAAATATATTAGAGTCCAGAACTGACAGTGGTGCCAACTTTCTTGGTAATAGAATGATTCCAGGATTTAATAATTCAATTGACCCAAAAATCTCATGTATGTACATTTAGAAATCATTGTTACATAATTTATTTTAAAATTATATTCGTACACACAGGTGTTTATCACTCATAGCACAAAGATAACTCAAAATCAGAATGCCAGAGTTGGCATTTTTAAAATGGGCATAAAATGGGTTAGAGATACCCAGGGTACTGAGAGTAGGATTATAATCTCTAAATTATACTGGCTCTGGATACACATATGAACTAGAAACTAATGAGATAAGCAATTTTGGTTAATTAAAAGCCATAGTATCATCCTTTAATTAAACAATATTGATTGCACTATATGGAGGGTAGCCTTTTGGAAATTACATGCTGTTATATAATAAGTTTTAGCCACTCAAAATTATGTCAAGAGGCAAGTTTACTTTAACAAGGTCTATTCCTTTTCTATACATGCTGAAAAATCAGGATTTTACACTTTATAGTCAGTAATAGAGAAATTTCAAAACACTAATTATATGTCATTTGCTAGGTTAGTGGGTATGTTTATAATTTCTTTTGAGCTGATACAGAATTATTTTATATAAAGCATTTATCTGTCTAGTCAATAAGAGTTTAATTTACTCTAGTTATAATGGAAAAATATAGGGAAAATAATTAATTATTGCATAGTTAGAGCTGAAAAATATGAGGAGAATTAGTTGCCATATAACTTAAAATTTTTAAATTAGAATTTTATCTTTAATTATCATTAACTTTATTGAAGTTATTTCTGCCTGAATGTTTCATGATATATATGTTTTGAGAAGGCAGAAACTGTCTTGCTCAGCATAATTTATCTTTATCTGAACATGTTCTTGGTAAAAACAGGTTTACAAGAACCTAGTAAGATACTGAGGTTTTTATTTTAATGCATCAGCTGATGTACATGGATAAGCACAGTATCCAAGGATGAAGAAATCTTTGGGTCTTCTGTCCTTCTTATACAATGTCTGACTACATAGTCTTTATAAGCTCACTCCTCTCACTGAGAACCTACTATATCATCAAATTCAGTCCACAACCTGGTTTCTTCCCACACTCACTTTCAAGAAATTCTCTCTTAATTGTACCCTCACAGTTGTATGACATATTTTTAAATTTATTTCTCTTTGTTTTGTCATCAGCGGACATGAAGCATAACGGCATCAATCCAGTATCAATCTGAAGACCATTGACACACGACCGTCTTAAGAAAAACAAGAAGTAAACAAAAAGGGTTGATATGTGACATTGCTTTGGAAGTGAATGAGAAATAAAAGACACATAATTAGGACTAAACAAAGCTGAGAACACCACAAAACCACTTCTTCAGTAAATGGGAGTCTCATATCTTTTATAATTTTCCCTTAGACTTCAGATTTCAGTTGCTCTAAAAAGTCTCCAGTAAATAAATTTTAATCAATAGCAATTTTTAATTGCTTTATCAACTCTGGGGGAAAATATGCAACATCTGTAACTTAAAGTAGGAGAGGTTTAGTTTGGTTCACAGCATCAGTCCAAGATCAGCTGGCTTCCAGGAAGAAATGGCACATGGAAAGGAAAAACAAAGTCATTCAAGCCATGGAAGCCTGGAGATAAAAAGTGAGTGAGGAGCCAGGGAGAAAGATGCATCTTTCCAGATTAGCCCCTAGTGACCACTTCCCCCAACCAGTACCCAAGTTCCTAACAGCATATTTAAGTGTGGACCCATTTGTGGATTGATCCAGCAATGAGTTAGTGATCCCATGATCTACCTGCCTTCCAAAACACACGGGAATTTTGGGGAACAGGTTAGATCTAACCCAGACAGTAAATTATGTCAGATTTAAATTGGCTCCAGGTTATATTCTGTGGGAAAATTCAAAGAAATAGAAAACCAACAGCAAAGTCTAATAATTAAAAGCAAGACAATTTGAGCCAAAATTAGCAAGATGAAGACCCTAGCAAATTTTGCTGCATGTGAACCTCATAATTTGGGGAAAATATTTTACTTAACCATGTTTCTGTTTTTCATTTATAAAATATGAATGATGAAAGCATTTATGTTATTGATCTACTTAAGTAAATTCAATGGAATATTGTACTAGAATGCTTAGCAAAATATTTTGTAAGTGTTGTCTTGGTGTTTTTATTAATCAGGGTTCTCAAATGGCTTATTTATGATTAGAACCCTGTTCAAATGATTCCCAGTGCTTCTGATTACCCTCATATGTTATGAAACTATTCATCCCATTCCATTCCATAAACACTAAGCAATTCTTCAGGTCTACAACTTATCAAATATTAGTGAGAAAATATATATATGCAGTTTGTAGCAGCTTGTACCAATTTTAAAGTGAATAATTAATTACCAATGCAGGTAAAATCAGTAAGTATTGATCTATTCAGCCCTTGAGTTCTGATATTACATGTAAATGACTCACTGATGGATGTAGCACAAGAAAATTTCCTGCCTGAGGCATCTGAGCCCCCCCAAAATCTTCAGAAGTTAGGTGGGTGAGGTGGTCCATAACAGTTTCAAGGTTCTTTATGAGAATGTGTTATACTTGTGCAAAAAAGTCACATATAATATTGTAATATCCAAAAGATAAATCATATCTCAACACAATAATTGAGATGATACCAGATTTTATTTTTAAGTAAGTTCCTGTCTTTTCTTTGGTATCAGTAGTATCAAGTCTACTAGTAAGCCAAACTGTAATGTTTGCAAAATAAGGTACCAAAATAATAATGACTAAAGTATTCTAGTTTTTGTTGTACATGTTGATATATGCTTTGGAAGTAGATATATTCTTCAGAAAGTTTGTATTGTTTTGCAAAGTCTGAATTTTACTAAGATTCTTAGGATAGGCAAAGTATTTACAGCTTTTGAGCTCATGTAACAGCAAATTCACCTAACAGTGAAGTCACAAACTCTTTCACCTTACCTCTATTCATACGAAGTTCTCACCTCACAGAGAACACAAGAAAAAGTAATTTTTGTTCAAGACGTTCACACACTTCTCAACAATAACAGATTTATAGCATTTTAGATGCCAAAAAATAAAAAAAAAAAACCTGGGCTATAGTAGAAAGTAGGAAGTTACTAAATTTTCAAACTTGTGGTAGTTTTCTGAAATATCTCTCAAAAATCACAAGTCTGCTGGGCATGACGGCACGTGCCTATAAGTTCAGAACTAGAGCGGCTAAGGCAGGGGGACTGTTATAAAATCAAGATCAGCCTGAGCTACCTAGTGTGTTCAAGGCCAACCTGAACTGTATGGTGAGAGCCTGTCTCAAAAAATCAAAAGCAAACAAACAGAGAAGAATCACAAAACCCAACCCAAGTGACAGCTGAAAGTAAATATCTTAAGAAACAAAAATATGATTGTTAGCAGTCTCTATTGTGATGATGACATTCAATCTATATTATAGCTGAAGGTCTAATATCATGAAGATTAGAATTGTGATTTGCATCTTGAGAAGTTAGATATTATTCAGAAAAGTGTTTGCTTCTTATCTACTGCTTTGTGAATTCTATTCATGATTATATGGGGATATGGAGGAGATTGTCTAAATATTCACCATTAATAATTACATTAAAGCTATGAAATATTGGAGCTTTATTTAGAAATTATTTACTTTGGACTCATGTACTCACACATGTGGTCATCAGGTATATAGAAATCCAATGCAGGTGAGCTGACGGTCTTGACAGCATTTCTCTGGAGGCACAGAGTGCCAAAGAAATGCTTTATTTTACTGTAATTTCTTTCTTAAATCAACAGGTGCCAACATTTAATATTAGATTTCTTTAGAAGTAAATAAAACTATAACTACATAAACAGGGCAAATAAAATATGAAAACAATTCAAAACAAGTTCTTCTCTTTAGTAGACCAAATTATGCAAAATCATTTGTCTTCATTTTGTTAAAAGGAATATATATATATGTATATCTCCAATACAGATACTACCAATTGAAATACATATTTAATATATATCAATTATATAATTAATATGAATATACAAATATGTTTAATATATTATACTATATTTAATATATCAATATATAATATACTAAGTATATACATTTCAATTGGTAGTATCTGGATGCCAGTTTTCAGTTGACTCCAGGCCTTGTTCTGTGAAGAAATGGAGAGCAGCAGAAAGAAGCTGGCGGTGTACTAATCAAGGGTAGAAGGCACAGTCCCTTACTTAGCTGATGCCTATCTAACAGGTCTTCATTCATTGTCAAGATGTTGTATCTTCCTTATAGTTCCACTGTTAGAAATCAGTATAGGGGCTGGGGATTTAGCTCAGTGGCATAAGCACTTGTCTTGCAAGTGAGCGGTGGTGAGTTCAATCCCCAGTACCGATGAAATCAGGTATAAAATCTGCAGTTTCATTTTTAAGTGTGATGGACTCTTAGTAACACACTTGACAAATGTGAATTTGCTTAAGGAGGAGAAGCATTGTGTACTTTAATTGTTCCCCAAATGTGTTATGACTCTATTCATCATTTTCAATGAACCCCAAATCTTTTATTTTTGAGTTCCTAGAAATACTCTCTTCTATGCTGCTGTTGAGCATAGAATTTTTGTCTTCCTCTTTGATAGACAAAGTTGAAAATCTAAATAGCAGAATCCCTCCTTCAAGTAAGATATTTCTTCAAGAACACTAATATTTGTAACCAAAGGTCAGCCTTGGCGCCTTCCTCCTCATCTGGAGAAGCACCGGGTGTTCCAGTTTTACTTTATCTACTCATATGAGAAGGAAAGAACTATTCCAACTCTTGAGCACTAAGTAGTCACTTTTTTATTTGGAAGAATAAATTAATACATCACCTAAATAATAAACTAATTAAGAAATAAAAACAAAAATTTGTAATGCTTTTCTTTATGGGTACTCACTTTAAAGAATATCTAGCCAGGCGTGCCTGTAATCCCATCACAGGGAGGCAGAGACAGGAGGATTGCCATGAGTTTAAGGCTGGCCTGGGGTTACATAATGAGTTTAAGGCCAACTTGGACTACATAATGAGACCCTATCTCAAGAAACTGTCTAAGAATGTATTTGTAGGTAAAGTATGTGTTACCTTATTTTCTAACTCACACCTACAGTTTATAATAGATCATGAAATCATTAAATAAGAACAATGATTTCATGATTAAATTACAGGTATTCCATTCAAAGAATTAAAAACACATGCGTATATGTATTTAAATCATAAATTTGTGATGACAGAACTTTTTACTGGGCTTTAAACATTTCATTTGTTCAGTGGACAATTTCTCTGAACTTAACTTCCTTTTCCCATTATAGCTCATTACAGGTTTCCTGTGAAAATGTCATTTGTCTCTAGGACTCTGTAAGCAGTTTGTCTCCTATTATAAATTAATCTTTATTGGTGATTAAGCTTAAATAACATTTTTGTTTTGTGAGCCTCAACATTTATCTATAACAGTGTAGGCCAAAAATGGTATATAAGTCACTCAGTCTTTAATGTTTTGAAAATTACATGATAATATTAAGGATGCATCATGAAAGAAATGAAGAATTATTAGAAATTTCTTATTCATTGTACTTATTATATAGAAAATTTCATGCTATTATGGTTACTGCTTTTGTCCATTCTCAAAACTACACTACAATCTTACCTAAGGCAGGAAGTATTTTTATGGCTTTATGTTACATGTAACAACTAGCAAAGTATGTTACTTACAAAAGGTAATATGAGATGATCTTTTAATAAATGTCATTTATAATATTTTGAAAATTTTAAAGTGAGATTTTATAAGAACTTGGCTTTGAATCATATTAATATTAAAACAAGTATCATAAAGACAGTTGTAAACACTATATAATTAATGACTTTGAATTTTTAACTTTATGATCTAATATTCTTAGAAGTCAAAAATCATTAGCAACTCAATTTCTATTAAATACATAGGTGTCTATTTTCAGTAAGATTCCACGGGTTGATTAAATTTTCTCATGACTACCACTGAATTAAAATATTTAGATTTCTAAAAGGTTAAATTCATTTGCACAATCCCAAGCATGTGGCCTATTCTAGCCTTTTTTACCCCAAAATTTCTTTTTTACTTTTTGCAAAAAACATATAACCAAAGGACAAGGCTTCCATATTAAACATATATAATAAGAACCTATATATAATAAGCTATTTTTTGCCTTTTCCTAAAATAACCAACTGGAATATAGTATTCTGCAGAGGGTACATAATTTGTTGTCCAGATATTGAGAGTTTATGCCAGGCAAATCATTAACAGAGTTTAAGAAGATTAGACAGTGAATGAGAAAAACAAGACCGCCAACATCTAGGAGTCTAACATCTAATAAATTACACCCTTGTTACTGACTATCATCAGTCTACTATGCAATAGAACTCTAGAAGTAAAACAGCTAAAAGAAAGGAATTTAATGTTTAAATGTGTGTAATGATCCATATGCTAATAACCTGATTAGGTTATTAAACAACATATACATTCATCAAAATATCAAGCCCCTGTGTATTTATGTCAATTTATTAGAAACAAAATGTGACATATATATATACACACACACACACACACACACACATAAATATTATGTTAGCCACAAATAAAACTAATTGGTGGATTTCTTGGAGGTCTCATAGATGATTTGTTTAAAATGCACTATTTGTTGGAATAATTACATTGTGGTTACTTTTATCTTTGTGCTCTCTGGTTCTTGCTCTCACTCTCGCTCTCTTTTCAAACTCAGCTGTCACATGCACAATGGAAAGACTCAGACATTCCTTGAATATTAATATTAATACGGAGAAGCAGTTGCACCAGTTGAGATGCCTCAGGGGAAAGTGATTGAAGAGGTGAGTAAAACAATAGTGATGGACGTGCTGGAGAAATGTTTTGTCTAACTCTTCACTTTCTGCTACTTTCTTTGTTTCTGAGTTCTATTTTACTGAGCATGCTTTTTTTTCCCCCCTACATTGTGCTAACCTGGAGGAATTTTTTTTTTTTTTGCAAGTAAAGCAACAGCTTTACTGAAACGTGTGCAACTTTCATTAAAGTTCTTGGAATATTCTTTAACTTCAGAAAATGCTACGAGTACTTGTTAAAGTTATTGACACATTCCATTTCACAGCAGTTGTGTTCATGAAAAAAGTTGCTTGTAAGTTATATGATTTTCTTTTGACTTAATTTTGTGATGAGTCTCTTAAAATATTTTTCTATTATTTTTCCTTGTCACTGCTCTCTGCTTCTCTCCCTCATTTCTCACTAACTCTGTCCTAAAAAATAAAATAAATGTAAACATTTAGCATTATAGAAATCACAGAGATCATCTAGCCCCTAATTTGCAGTCTTTCCCTATAGAAAACCATTTCCAATATTTTCATCTATAAAAATCACCTCTGAGAGAATACTATCTAGCATGCAAAGTATTAGTAAAGATTTTTAGATTTTTATTATACCAATTGAAAACAAATATCAAGGACACTATATATAAACTAAACTGATAATCATTTTTAATCATTTTGTACAGCGCAATTAAATCAAACATCCTGAGTCAAGGATGAATCAAAAACATTGATAACATAATTTGTTAAGCTTCTAAAAACTTTGTTAATAGTTTACATTCCTTCATTTATTCTTACAAAGGGAAATCTTGGTATACAGCATACTTTCAGTATAAACTTCTAATTCAGGTACCCCACTCATAATTCCAAAATCACTATAACCATTTAAAGCCCCCAAAATGAAATATGACACATATCTTTCCATCAAAATACTCAATAATATATGAGATTGGAGTTTTTGTGATATAGAAGAGAATTCATAATTTAATTTTTACTACTCATAAAATTTGAAATTTTGGAATGCTTGGTTTCACTCTTTGCTATATGCCGTTTTGAAATGAATTTGCCTATGCATCAAGAGATAAATACTAAAATGTTAACTGAAGATTAATGGTTAAGTACTGGAGATAAATATTTAGCAACATTAAAATGGATAAACTATGGAGATTTATGAAACAGAACATTATAGAGAAATGAAATGAGTGAATATAAACTAGTAAAATGAGACAGCATCTTCTGAGTGAGAGTTGTTGGTTTATGGACATACAGTATATTCTCCCTCTCAATGGTTTTCCTGTTGGCTTCTTAATAATATTTCTTGGTGATAATGAAGGTCAAAGTTCAGAAGCATCAAAGTGATCTGTATCAGTTAGGGTTCTCCAGAGAAAGATCAATCAAATACATATGCATAATTATACAATGGGATTTATCAGTTGGTTTACAGGATCAGAGCTAGAGTCCACAATGGCTGTCTTTCCACCAGAGAGAGGCAGCAGATTCAAAGCACCCAGCTCAAGATGACAAGCTATAGAACGAAATGACTCAAGGATCTGGAACTAGTCCAAAATCAAAGGACTGGATGATAACCCTGGAGAGTCACTGGTACGGGCTTGCTTTTGGAAACAAGAAAGTGGACACTGATGCCCAAAAGTTATGACTGCAAAAATCCCCCCTTAAGTATACTACAGTTCTTCAGAAAACAGAATGAGCAAACAAGCAGGCCAACTTCCTTCTTTCCTGTTTATTCTATCCAGGATTCAAGCCTACTGGTTGATACCACTCACAGCTAGAGCAGGCCTTTTCTCCTCAATTTGCTGACCTGCATGTCAGTCATCACTGGAAACACCCCACAGACATACTCAGAACTGTGAGTTGCTTATTTTTTAGGCACTTCTCCAGCCAGTCACATTAACATAACACCAATAACTGCCACGTGATGCTTTTTTCTTTTGTTTTGTACTTATGATATTTTGATTCTACTTTAAAATCTCTCCCTCCCAGATCTCTCACACTGTACTCTCAAAAGCCTGTCAACTTTTCCTAAGCTCCAACAGCAACATTATGGACACCAAACTTCAGATTAAACTTGCTCACTTCTGCATTTATGCAAAAAAAAAAAAAAACCCACTTGCATTAAGAGACTCTGTTTTACCAGTTAGGTGAGTAAAAATTGCCACATACTAAACACAGAAACAAGAGTACCTGCTGTTGATCTTTCTTTCACATTGCACTCTGTCCTTTGGCAAAAACAGCAAAATGTCAATGAAATGCTATTTCTTTTTATACCACTGTACATTCTATTTTCTCTCTTTAGGACTCTATTATCCAGATGGAAATCCTCACAAAATTCTTGGTGTTGTCTCTCTCTCCACGTTCCTAGTGCAATGGTTAAATTCTGTCCTAAATAAATATCTCTATTCAATTATCTGTAATACATGACAACAACAAATGCAATATTTTGTAGCCAGACGTTATTTTAAAATCATGTCATTCTTCTGGTCAAAACCTCTTAAGTAATTTCCCATTACTCTTGTCTTAGCTACTTTTCTCATTGCTGCAACAAAATATCTGACAACAAATGTTAAATGTGGAAAGATTTATTCAGCTCACATTTTACTGAGTTCTCAGTCCATAATGGGCTGGGTCCATGGCAAGGTGGCTTGGCAGAGTGGTAACACAGTGGGGAACCAGTTCGTGGCAAGCAGAAGACAATGAAAGAAAACCCAGAAAGGAGAAGATGAGCCTCTTTCTGTCCCTTATAGTACAATCAGCCTACTGGAATTAGGGCAGGTGCCAATCCAGTCAATCAGTGGACTGATTCAGTAACCACACACCCTTAATGCCACCACCTTTAATCCTAGCACTCCCATGAGCAATTCCATGAGTAAGTCACATACTCAAGACACAACCACTTCTGAAAAAGCTCAATCTATGACGGAATGAGGCTTTGGGGGGACATCTATACACAAGCCATAACAACCCTTAAAGTGAAATCTAAAACCTTTGGTACATAGTGCCCTTTATCTGGTTCATGACTACTTCACTGGCTTCAAGTGTTTTTGTTCACTTTCTGCTATTTTTACTCCACCTGCCCTATTCTGTATTTTCTCCACGTGTAGCAAATGGTCTTTCACTTCATTATCATTAAATATGAATTTCCTACTGTCTGAATTTTCCTCCAGTCTAACCTGGAACCACTTACTTTATTACAAATCAACTGGAAGTCGATTTCTTCTGGCATCTTTCCATAACCACACAAAATATGCTCCACTCAAGACTTCAATAAAACAACCGTTACATTTTTTCATCATAATCTTTGCTTTCATTTTTATCTAAATGCTTACTGTTGCCATTAATTACTGACTTCTGATTCTCCAAGTTTCATTATATTGTGGAAAGATCATTGCTGATAATGTAATGCTATGAGGATAATGAAATATGAACATTAAAAGTGATAATCTGTAAAAATTTTCAAAAATATTATGGGAATATTCATCCTTGCTAAATATGTCAGGTATTGCTGGATAAGAAGTTATATTTTCTTTCATTTTGTCTCATTCAGTGCTTATCTTAGTAGGTGCTCAGTAAGAAATTGTCAGAAGACTTGTTAATTATTAAAGTGACAATGTTGAAACAGTTAACGGTCTGGAAAATCTCAAAAAGAAAGAAACATCTTGAATTCTATTCCATAATAGCTATTAAAAGTAAAGTTTAAAAAGAAGAAACAAAGAAGGAAGGAAGAAAAGAGGAAGGAAGGAAGGAAGGAAGGAAGGAAGGAAGGAAGGAAGGAAAGAAGGAAGGAAGGAGATAAGGAAACAAAGCAGGGAGAAACTCAAGATGATTGACTTTTTTGTCAGTTGTTCTATATATCATAAAAAACAGGCAAATACAGCAATTATATTCTAAAGGAGCATATCCTTCATCTTGTAGTTTATAATCATTAATATATGGACTGACTGGTCTTATTATACAAGGACCTCCCTTTACACTGAAGATATCAAAACATTTCAGTGATCCATTAAAGAATTCTTGGACTTGAATTTTTGCTGTGCTATCATTTGACCTGTGTATAATACTATTTATTTACCACAAAACTTTTAAAATAGTGCTTATTTTAATAGGTACTACTAAAAGCATAGAAAATGTGCTCATATACTTATTTTCTAGACAACCAGTAGAAATTAAATGCAGTTAATAATATTTCTCATATTTTATTTTATTTTATTTTATTTTATTTTATTTTATTTTATTTTATTTTATTTTTGAGACAGGATCTCACTGTTCAGTGCAGACTGG
>PVJX010033770.1:0-19418 GCA_004027295.1 Dolichotis patagonum | reverse complement strand
GGGCTGTCATGCCCAAATCCAACATGTCGTCCAGTCGGTTTCCCCTTTCCCGTAGGAGGGTCTTATTCCCATCACTCACTGTGTCCCCGAGAACTGCTGGACTGCCCGACCTCCGACTTCAGCGTGGCTGCGGTGGGAATTCACGGTGCCTCCGGGTGGGTCGAGCGCAGGGCCTGTCCAGGCAAGCTGGATGCAGGGCTGTTCAGCTCCGCACTCCGGCGGCTCAAGCCAGTCGCTTCATCGCGGATTGCTTGATCACGTCGGGCGGAATTCAGGCCTCTCGAGGAGGGTGCCGTGCTCACTGATCTTATCTTCACTAATAGTAGCCCCAGGACCTCATATTCGAGCAGGTTTTTGCGCTTTAGTTTCTTGCTGGGTTGTGGGAGTCTATCTCTGTTTGGGTCTCTCCAGGGTGTTTTATTCTGGCATTTGAGCTGTCTCTCTCAGAGAGGGTCTCTCTCCTGCTACCTACCAGTCTGCCATCTTGTCTCTTCTCAATCAGTTTAAAAACTTTTGGAACTGGCTTGTGGGAAGTTTGGAAAGGTTTGGTGATGGGAGCTAGAGAAGCCTTACAAACCTGTAAGCAGAAATTGATGGGAGGTTCTGCCCAGAGCTCAGAAAATCACAAGGCTAAAAAGAATGTGGACAATAAAGGCCAGGCTCAGGAGGTTTCTGTTCGAAGTGACAACTCCACTGGCATTGGACTACAGGCCACGTGTGTTACATCCTGACAGAACATTTGTCTTCATTTTGCCCATGTCTTGAGATTTTGCTGGAGCCGGAGATTTACAGTAGTGGGCTAATTATTCTGGGGTGAAATTTCAAAGCAGCTCAATATTTAGTCTGCTGGATGCTTTTATTCACATCTACAGTGAAAATCAGGAGCCAAAAGCAGATGTGAAAACTTTACAGTTTCATCAGAAAGGAAGCACCTGCAAATTTGGGGCCATGGAGAGTGTAGTTTCTGAAAATATTAGCATCAGAAAGAAGCCAAGTGCTTTCCATCAGGACAATGAGAAAGAGGGTTTGAAGATGCCTCAGGAATCAGCAACACACAACAAACACAACCTCAAATGTGTAGAAGTGTAAACCTTCCCTTTGGGAAGAGAGCCCCAGGGTGACCAGCTCATTCAGGGCTACCTAGGAAGGTGTTTCCTGGAATTCAGCTGTCCATGCATTCAGAAGTCACTGCAGGGACTGTATAACAGCACCCAGTTACTGCTTGAGGTGGTGGCAGACCTCAGCATCATCCATGTGGTGCTAGTTTTATAGACATGTGGGATGCAAGAGTGGGGGGCTCAAAGAGGCTTCCACCCAGACTTAAAAGGAGGCCTGAGAGGCCAGCCAATACGCACCTGCCAGAGCAGTACATGAGGCTGTGTGGGTGAAGGTGAAAGTGCAGTGCAGAGCCCATGAGACTGGAGTTGCCAGAAATATGGATCATGTGCTAAGGAAAGCCACAGGCGGCCAGTGGAGTCTACCCAAGACAGAGGCCATAGAGGCTGAAACTGTCAATGCCATAGGGATGCTACTGCCCAAGCCCTTTGGAACTCACGTCTCACTACAATCTTCCTCAGGTGTTGGGCTTCCAGGATTTGCCCTATTGAATTTTCATCTTGCTCTTTTCTGATTCCTTTCTGTATCTTTATTTTTCCTTTTGGAAAGGGAAATGTTTACCCTGTGTCATTATATGTTGAAAGTATTTTACTTTCTTTTTGATTTTTACAGCAGCTCAAAGATGAAAGTTGGCCTTGAGTCTCAGGGAAGATGTTGGACTTGGATTTTTTTTTAACAGTGGTGAAACCATTAAGACTTTAGTGACTCTTAGAGATGAACTAAAAGGCAGTTGGCATAATGAGGAGAAGAGTGTTGGGGCAAGGGTAGCAAGGGCAGAATATTATAGTTTAGATCTGAAATGTTCCCCCAAATTATGTGTTTGGAAGGTGGCTGTATCATGGGAGTGCTATATTCATCAGTAGATTCATCTGTTGAGTTCAGTTCCTGAAGGCAGTGTTCAAGAGTGGGGCTGGCTGGAGGTAAGTCACTGGGGACGTGACCTGGAAGGTACAGCTCCCTCCCCATTTCCTCTCCTCTCTCTGTGCTTTCTGGCTGCCATGGGTGGAACAACTTTCCCTGTCATACCCTTGCACCCTGCTATTTAGAAGCCTTGGAACCAGTAGGCCATCGATGGAAACTTCTTCTCCAGGTTGTGGGTGTTGGGTATTTGTTTCAGCAATAAGAAAGTGACTAAGACAGAAAGGAAGGATTCTCCCTTAAATCCCTCAGAGGCAGTGTAGTCCTGTAGAAATCTTGATTTCACACTTTCATCTTCTAGAACTGTGACACTGACTTCCGTTGTTTTAAGACATGGTTCGTGGTAATTTGTTACAGCACTCTAGGAAGTGAATACAGCAAAGGACCAGGGCAGAGGCTGAAGATCTTACCCTATGGTCTATGTGGAGGAAGTGGGACCATAAGGCCAAAATTAGAGACCATACAGTCCAGGTAGAGGCAATTACTGGGATAAGACACCTAGAATAAGGAGTCACTTCCTGAAAAGCAGAGTGTAGTGGAGACCGACAAGACATTACCCTCAGAAGTCCTTCCTCCTCTCAGGGGCTCAGATATCTGCCCAATAATGGGCTCTTGAGCTTCTTGAACTGAGACCCCCCCATGCAGACCTTACTCATACCTTTGGCTACCAAAACCTAAGCACAGAACAAGGCCTACAGAAGGTATCTGGTCCTTCATGCAGTCAGCAATACTTTGAGTGGATTTCTGTAGCAGATGCCAAGAGTATGGTGATGGACAAAGACACACCTAGTTTGTGTCGTCCTGGAGCTCCAAGGTTGCTGAGGGAAGACAGTATTTACTTATTCAACTATCAGCTATGGCAAGGGTTACAAAACACACAGGGATCTGAAAGGCTGTTAACAGCAAGTTCGGGCCTGCTCAGGGAGGTGAGGAGAATTCTGCATGAGGGAATCTGAAGACTTTAATAAGGGAGGGAGAGATTTTTCTAGATAGAATAGTGTATAAAGGCCTGAACACGGTGTGGAGGGGATGGTCGGTTGGAAGGACTGGGGGAATATCAATGTGCTCTGGAGGCAGGAGCAAGGGCCAAGCCATGTGAGACCCTGCAGACCACTTTGAGGGTTTTCCTAAGAGCAGTGCACTTTCTTCATTGCAAGTGAGGATCCCCGAGACTGTCATTAGAGGAGAGGTGGGAGGGGTAGCCATGGAGAGACAGCTGCCCGAGAAAGTATTGCAGTTGCTCAAGTAAAAGAGGATAGAGGAAAAGGGAGTGGAGAAATTGGGTGGCAGAACTGAACAGACTTGGGGCATGGGTCTGGGAACAAGGGAGCAGGAAGAGCTATGTATGGCTCCTTGCTGCCTGGCAAGTGTGGCCCAGTGGAAGCGGGGGAATAGGAACTTGCCATTGAAATTGTCGATACTGAGCTATGTGTGATGCTCAACTGGAGATGTAGGCTGGGTAGTCTGTTTTGTGAGTCTGCAGCTCAGGAGGAAGAACAGGACAAAGACAGGGACTTGTGAGTCATCCCTGTATAGGAAAAAAATCACAGAAAAAGAAGAGACAAGCAGAGACCCTAGGCCTGAGCTTTAAGGATTCCCCAACCACTGCTGACTAATGAGCAGCGATAGGGAGGGATGCCAGGAAGAAGTCCATGCAGGGATGGCAAGATGCCAAAGGGTGAAGGCACAGAGTGCGGTGGTGCACGCCTGCAATCCCAGCACTTCGGGAGGACAGCAGTGAGGATCACAAGTTCAAACTCCGGGAGGGCGACTTAGCAACTCAGAGGAAACCAACCAACCAACCAAACAAACAAGCACACTGAAAAAGTGAGGATGCAGGTGATCTCAAGTCCCACATGTTCCAAGGAAGGAAGGGTCACTGCTGGGGACCCTTGCTGGCTGGGGAGTCTAATACTGGCTGCTTGGGACCTTTTGTTGGATTTTAGACATTTGGAGATTATTGAGAACTTACTGAGCTCTGGTTCTGTGTTGTTAATGCCTTTGAAGGCTAACTGTAAGTTGTGGGGAACAGGGAGGCAGCTCTTTCTGGCTCTCTGGGGTTGAAGAGAGAGACACCCAGGAACTGGCGGGGTCGGTGAGGGTTTTAGTTCGGTAACAGAGGCCCAGAAATGTTTGTAGGCCAGTGGGGAAAGATCCAGTCCACAGGAAGAAATGGATCATTCAGGAGAGAGAAGGTATGATCCTGGGGCAAGATCCCGAACAGGGACGGGGAATGGAAGTCCTGGGCAGGTCTCTGCACAACACGAGGTAGCAGATGTCCGAAAGTTTGTTTGCTTTTGGCTGAGCACCCAGTGTGGCAGACACAGATGCACAGGTCTGTACTTCGTGTTTGCCGTACCCCGTGTCTGTCCCTCCCTGGTCTGGACGGGTGGCAAGAGGACCATGCACCCTGGGTCTGGGCAGAGGCCGGGCACAGCCGGTTCTGGGCTGCGCTCCCTGATGAGATTCTCAGGCTGCGCTTCCCCTCATTCATGAGAAACAGGTTCACGGAGCAGGCGTGGGAACCGCCGGCCGCCAGGGCTTCCTCCCGCTCGGGCCGACCTCTGTCCTCGTGGCCGTGAGCTGGGGACAGAGTGGGAAACCGGGTCGCCCGTAGCGCCCCCGCGCGTGGCGTCCCCTTCTGCTCCCCCTTTGGTGGCCTCCTGCTCCGCAGGCCCCCGCGCGTTTTGGCGCCTGAGGCCCCCAGTCTCCATCTCCAGGACGGCAGCCCCGGGTCCCCCGCAGCTTCCACGGCTTCCTCCGGGGTCCGTCCCCCATCCTGACACCGGGTGCTCCGTGCCTCCAGGGCCGCGGCCTCTCTGGGGGTGGAAACCCGGTCGGGGTGGAGGCCTGTCCCCCGCAGCGCCCCCCAGCGGCCGGACGGGGCCGAGGCGGGGACCACCTGAGCCAAGGCCGCTCCCCAGCCAGCGGGGCGCGCGGGGCCGGGACGCGCAGGACGTGCGGCGGGCGGCGCGCGGCATGAAGGGCGCGGGGGGCCGGGTCGGGGCTGGCGCGCGGCCCGCTTGGGCTCCGGGGCCAGGGCCTGGGCCTTCCCAGCGGCGGCGGCGCTACGGGCGCGGGAGGTGGAGACGTGGCAGAGGCTCAAGGGGCGGCGCCGGGCCGCGCGGGGCGGGGCTGCGGGAAGGAGGCGCCCAGCGCCGGGCCGCCGCCAGAGGTTCTGGAAACGCCGGGAGCGGCGCGTGTCCAGGTGAGCCCCCCGCGCAGCCGGGCCGGGCCCGGGGGCCGGTCGCCGCGCGCTCCGGGGCCAGTAGCCCCGTGCTGCCGTCCTGTTCGGCGCCCGGCCGGGTTCCTGTCCCGCCCGCGTCCCTTCTTGGGCCGAGGGCGTGAGGTCAGCGGCGCCCTTCCTGCCGGTCCCCCGGCGGCGGCCGGGGCGGGGCGCGGGGCCGTGCAGCCCCGTGGGGCGTCCGGGGAGCAGCGGTGACCCTGGCTGGTCGGGGCGTCGGCCTGGCCCTCGGGGGCTGCTTAGGGTTAGGGACCCACGCCCCTCTAGAAGCTTGAGCCCGGCCGGCCGGGTCAGGCTGGGTGCCTGTTAGGTGGATGAGCTTTCGGATAAAAAATCTTTTTCTTCCGGACAGCCTTGGTGATCTTGAACCTGCTTGGTTTTCCTCAGCAGAGGAAACCGCTGGTGATTAGCGAACTGATTCGACAAAGGGACACTTCTCGTGTGCCAGAAATTGCAAGCACTTGCTAGCCCGGTGGGTACGGGGGCTGGAAGACCGGGAAAGTCCGGGCCGGAGCAGCGGTGGTGAGTCCTCTGCTGGCGGGCAGCGAGGGCAGTGGGCACCTGGTGGAGGTCTGGATGTGGGTTTCCTCGAAAGGGTAATCCGGAGCCGGAGAGGTCAGGCAGGCTGGGGACAGAGGAGCAGCCGTGCGAGTGGGGCAAGAGCTGGGGCAGCAGCTTATGTGGTCCTTGCGAGGCACGCTTTCAGCAGTAGCTACCAGGGATCCCGTCCTTGGGAGCCCGGCGTGAGAACAGTTCCCGGCGCTGTGCCCTGTGTGTGGGTCGCGCCTTGGGGAACCCTTTCAGAAGGCGTGTGATCAGGGACCTTCGTGCCTCACCTGTCGTGGAGCACCGGCCCAGGTGGGCCCCTGGCTCTGTGTGACAGTGTGACTGGCACATTTACGGTGCTGGAGGACAGCGCTGGGCGTGTTCTGAGACAGTTTGTCTTGTGTGGGTTGCAGAGAGTTGAGGCTTGTGCTTCGTGCCGCAGATCTCTGGGGCCTGACAGTCTTGGCCCTCTGGCAGGAGATCCTGACCCTAAGATCCAGGGCTGGAGCATCACTTGTAGCTTCGAACCTTGTCAAATGCCCTAGATTTTACGGAGATTCACTGTCTACCAGAGAATTCAGAGGATGCTTTTGCAAGCTGCTGCTCGTGGTCGGCCTGTATCTGAGATAGCAGCTTCCACGATTCGATTCTCTGTTAAATGGACCCCATGCTTCTCCTTTGGCTTGTACTTAAACTGCCCCTGATGAGTCCAGAGAACAGTCTCTCACTGTGGTCTGTGCCACAGGACCCAGGCTCTCTGCTTGCTTCTTCTCACTCATAGGATGTTGATCTGTGAATTCTTCTAGAGCCTTCTTTTCATGTGACCAAGAATGTCCACTATGCGGCCCAGCCAGGAAAGCCACTTAGCAAAGATGGAGTGAGTTGGCTAAGGGCCTTAACCCGAAGATGTTGTCATACTAAACCTCCCTAGTTCTTTGAGAGGAGTGTTCAGCAGGCAGACATGGTGACAGCCAGACTGAAGCGTGGTCTGTGGTTTTAATAAACTCTCCTATCTTGTCTCAGGATTTGCAACAGGATGTCTCAGAGAGTGCTTACTTTGCCATTGGCTCAGACTAGTGACTGCTGAGGTCTGCTCATTCCTTGGGTACCTCCTTCATGCTTGTTTCTGTGGGGCTGAGGGCGGACAGGGGACAGATGGCCGGGGAATGGTTCTTGCCCGTGGGTAACTCATAATCTCTCTGAGATTGCTGTTTTGTGGTGGTAGCTGGCTGCATGCCAGGGGAGCAGCCTGGTGTGTGAAGACTTATCAGAGGGAGAGATTGGATACGTGCAGCTCCGAGGAATGAGTAGGGTTGAGCAATCTGGGGTCCTTTCATTTCCCAAGGAAGCTTCCCGTTTTGACTCTGGCCACCCCATCCCCCAGTCTTTGGGAGGGTTTGAAGCTGGACGCAAGGCCTTGGACGACTCATGGCCACGCTGGCTGATAGTGTGCAGAGGGCTGGTAGGTGTGTCCCTGGCCCCTGGGATCTGTCAAGAGTTTAATTTTATGCAGATGGAGGTTGGCAGGAAATGCTGTAGCCCAGGCACGTGTAAGCCCAGCAGAGTACTGGACTGAACGTTAAACTTTGGGAAAGTTGCTCAGATCTTTCAGTTTGGATCTTCGAAGTGCCCGAGAATGAGACATCAGCCTACCCTAGAGCAGAGGGGGCTGATGGGGCCTGTGGTCTGTGGGTTTTGTGCTGGGGACCTGTAATGAGGGAAAGATAAGTTTTTTTTTATTCTCAGCAAGAATAGAGTGGGACGGAAAGACTGAACTAGACTCATTGGAGCCCTAGAAGAGCCTTTTTGTTGAATTGGTGTCATTGCAGGGCAGAGGATTATTTGGGTAATGTGTTCCCCGGCTTTGATAGGATCTGTCTAAACCTGGTCATAGACCAGCCTCTGCTCCAAGCCTTTCAAGAAGTGCTTGCTAAGAACACTCACACTGTACCTGGCATTCCTGAGGGCCAGGATGTGGTGGAGATCTCAAGGTGTGATACTTGTAAGAGCCTGGAACTAGCAGGTCAGAGTACGTGAAATCTGAGAGTGTCGGTTCAGTCCCCTGCCCAGTGAGCTTTCCTTGGTGAGCTTTGGTACCAGTGATATCCTTGGTACTCAGCGGGCTGCATGGCACCTTACTCTAGTCGCTTCTGAACTGAATATTTTATTTCTTCTGGCACACCGGGTACCTGGCGATTGTCCAGTGTCTGCCTTGTGTCTTGCATCTTTGCTGCCCCCTAGTCTGGACCTTCTCCTTGGCTCAGAGATCAGCTGACTTGTGCTGGGCAGCTGGCTGTTTCAGGTCCACCAGTTTTCCTCTGGTGCTTTTTACTGCTGCGGACTGGCATACTTGTACCTAGTCTTGGGCTTCTTGCTGATATCTGTCATCTTAAGTAGTCTTCACCAGGGCCTGTGAAATATAGGTCCCACTGTTTTTAGAGGTGGGGAAACTGAGGCTCAGGACAAGCCTATAACTTGCCCAAGATCACAAAGCCAGGAAGTGGTGGTGGAAGTGGGCTTTAACCCTGATGCTAGGGCACATATGTGTACCCACCTCCTCCTTGAGCCTAGTCTGGATCGGGCTTCTTGAGTATCTGTGGATGCTGTGATGTCTAGGGTACTCAGGGGGCCATGGAACTCAGGGGGCCATGTTGCTGTTTTCTGGGTCCATGTTTCTCTGCTCCTTCTGGTGAGATTCAACCAAAGATATCACAAACCTGCTTTGTGAACCACGAGAGAGTCCTGAACCTGGACTGGTATGCCTTGCCAGGGCAAGATGTGGTTCCTGTGTTTGGAAAGCTCTTGTGTTGTAAGGTACCAGGTATTGCTGGATAATATTGAGTGGCATCAGTATCTTGTAGAGAGTGTGCATGGGGTTTGGGCTTGGTTATGCCATTGGTTTGCTGTCAAATGTCAGCTATGTAGGAAATCCTCTCTCAGTTTCAGTTCTCTATGTGTATATGGTAGAGCACCCGCGCCCCCAGCCATGGTTTCACTTTCTGCAGTTTCATTTACTCGTGGTTAACCACAGTCTGAGCGTATTAAATGGACAAGGACAGTAGTAAACAATTCTTAAGGTTTAAATTGTGGACCCTTCTGAGATGCATGATGAAATCTTATGCAGTTCTGGCTCTGTTCTGCCCAGAATGTGAATCATCCTTTCATCCAGTGTATCCACATTGTATACACCACCCACCTGTTAGTCATTTCATCACCTTGAAGCTATTTTGGTTATCAAATTGACTGTCACACTGTTGCAGTATTTGTGTTCAGAGCAACCCTTTTTTCCTAATGGCTCCAAAGTGCAGGAGTAGCGACACTAGTAACTTTTATTACAGTATATTGTTATAATTATTCTATTTTAAAAGTAATTATTTTTTGGAGACAAAAATTATGGTTATCTGAGACCAGGTTCCCAAAAAACAGCCTGAGATAGAACTTCAGTGTTTCATACTTTATTGGAAAGTGTATTGTAGGGCAGCCAGGGTGAAGGAAAAGAAGAGCAGTGTACACAGAATGGGAAGCAAATGCAAGGGGTAGCTTTAGCGAGCTGGCCACTGTGCACAGAGGTATAAAGTCGTTCAGGATCTCCGTGTGTAAGTGCTGTAGGAGCTCTGGATATGGGAAGAGCCCCTTGTAGGAGGCCTACAGAAGGACTTTATCAGCTGACTTTGTCTTGTCTTGTTGATTGGTCAGAGTTGGCTCATGGGCAGGTAACTTTCCCTCACTCCTCACGAGGTCCCTTCTGTGGCCACTGGAGAGGCCAGTCTGGAGTGGTGGGAGGATCCAGAGGTTCCAGAAAGGGTCTGTGCAGTCTCTTCCACTGGACTGGGGCAGAGGAAGTAGCCCATGGCCTCAAACACGGGAGAGGCCCAGAGAGTGTAAGGCAGTATGT
The DNA here is from genome assembly GCA_004027295.1 of Dolichotis patagonum. Classification (NCBI taxonomy): domain Eukaryota; kingdom Metazoa; phylum Chordata; class Mammalia; order Rodentia; family Caviidae; genus Dolichotis; species Dolichotis patagonum. Next base: position 9,699 of record PVJX010033770.1, on the reverse strand, counting down.
GAGCTGCATCCAGCACAGTGTGCATGGATTTCACCCTCAGCTGTAGCTCTTTCTTAGAAGTTAGGGTCATCCACACTGCCATGTCTCTGCCAAGACCCTGACTGACAGTGCAACTTGGTACTGCATTTTCACTTTAACAGCCTTCAATTTTACTTCACCATCTGGTTACTAAAGCAGGAGCTTTGTGGTTCTGATGGGACTTAAGAGAGGAAGTGGAAATCAACAGGTTTATGTACTGGGCAGAGGTGATATAAGGATAAATGCCTGTGAACTGACACATGCAGCCTCATCTATCCTGGCCAGTGCCCATCGAGCCCCTTCTTCCTCTGCTGGATGGGGTGGAAAATCAAAGCCCAGGGAGATGCTTCGCTAATAATTCTGAGATGGCTACTTGTAGAGCAAGGGATGGAATTCAAGATGACACTCGAGAAAGAAGAGAACAGTGCACTGAGTAGAATTCTAGGTTTCAGTCGGTTCTTGGTGAAGCGGAATATTTTTCACATGAAGTAGCTGTTGAAGGTGTGATACTTGAGGTCGTAAACAGGGCTGGCAGGGGCAGCAGGGTAAGGCCACATGGTTACAAGGGCCTGTCTGTCGGGCTAAGGAGTTTGTACGTTACTCTGCTGGTGGTGGAGAGCCAAAGGAGGGCCTCCAGTAAGCTGTGTTGACTACTTCCTGGGACAGAGTTGAGAGCAAAATGAGACGAGACATGGAGAGGTCAGAGCAGCGTGGCTGGCAGGGGGCGTTAGGGGTGGCCCGGATCAGGGTGGTGACTGAGGCATGACATTAGTCTCCTACCCTTCCCCAGGGTGCACTGATGGTAACTTCTAGGGCTGAGTGCACATCTGTGTGCTTTGGTAATGGGGCTTTTTGGAGCTGTTTCTGTGTAACTCCTAGGTTGGCGTGCAGGTGTGTTCAGCTCTGCAGTTCTAGAGCTGGCCACAGCAATGGGAGATGTGATATGGTGCGTGGTGGCCGGCAGGGCCTGGGGCTTGAGGAGCCCTGTTTGGCGAGCTTGCCTCTTCACAGAATGCAGGCAAGATTTTGACCATCCAGTGCCAAGCAAGATCTGTTTGTTCTCTGCAAACCCATGTTCTGTCTCTAGGCTGTTAAGTGTATTGTTAAAACTTGGGCTGTTGCGTTTGGGTTGCAGCTGGGAGGTTGGCAGAGGGTCCTGCCTGATGAGGTAAGGGGAGAAGTGCAGAACGCTCTGGCTTGCAGCTGGGAAAATCTTTTCATGGTCATTTGGCCGGACTGTAAATGTCCTTTCCAAAGAGCGGGCTTGGTAGGACCTCTGGTTGTATGTCTTGGAATTTCCCTGTGCTTAGAAACAGTGCCAGTTACCTGGTGGGTGAATTACTGTCACTGGGGGTTGGCAGGTTTTTCAGGACCTCCCTGTGGGGGTCTAAATCTGGAGCTGCCAAGGCCTGTTTGGAGTTCATCTGAGAATGCTTGCTTTGTTCCCTTTACATTTTAAGCACACTGTAAAATATTTTTAAAAGTCCTGTATAATTCCTTGTAGAAGATTAAGAAAACAAACAGAAAAAGAAAAAGAAAATTACTTCACCAAGACACAATTGGAAAATGACCCTCTTCTTGTGCATATATATACACGTTAGTTTTTTCTCACCAAAATCAGATCATGCAGTACATATTTTGGGGAGACCTACTTTTCTCATGGTATGCTTTGATCTCTGCATGTTGATGTATATGCGTAGTGTTTGCATTTGTGTACTCCTGTACTGTACCAACTGTATTGAAGAAGTGTAAAATCTGCCATGGCTCCTACTTTGAACGTCTGTGATGAAGAGTTATTTGTCAGGTGCGTGATATAAACAGGAATTATGCTAAACACTAAGCATGCGGCTCAGATAAACGTCTGTATTAGTTTTCTGCTCGGTCTTAGTGCCACTTTGGTTTTCGTAAAAGGAGCTTCCACATTTCCTTTCTCCAGGCCTCATCTACTTAGGTTTATTTGTTAATCATCTTTCTTCCTTCTCCCCTTTCCCTCCTCTTCATCCTCCTCCTCTTCCTTTTCCTTACTTTTTAAAAATTTGTCATGCTGGAGATGGAACCTAGGGTCTGGAACATGCTAAGCAAGTTCTCTGTTGCTGAGCTACACCTCCTGCCTTCTGCATGGATTTCTGAGGGTTCCTGGGGGTGCTTTTGGCAGCCCTGGATCCTCTGTGGGACACCGGGAAGGATACTCCGAGCTACTCTGCGCTTTGGGTGGAGGTAAGAGATGGGCTGGGGTTGTCCTTTCCCATATTGCAGGTCACAGTCCCTCTTGGATGCCTGCTCCCATTTTGATCCTAATTTAGGTGACCTTTGTACAAAGATGAGTTCAGGGGCCCGGGATCAGCGAATGCTTGGGCTGCCAGTGTCGACGTGGCAGTCTGGGAGCTGCTTAGGGGTGTGCAGCGACTCGGGCCAGCAGAGTCCTCCTCTCCTGCCAGAGCAGGACTGTGTGGGCTCTCCGTAAGTCATTGCCTAAACCCATCTGTGGTTCTTTGAGGCTCCGCCTTCAGGCCTAGAGTCATAGATGGGCTTAGTCTGAGCCAGACAGCATGTTCTAGAGAAATGACAGCTGGTATGCATGTAGAAAGGAACCGTGGGTGCTGTTTCCTGAGTGCTACAAGGGGCAAATCGTGGATGGTAGCATCAGGGTGATTTGAAAGGAGTGGAGCAGCTGCCCGTTCATGAATCTGCTGCCTGATCTCTGAAGGGTTACACAACCGTGGCTGGTAACACAGCTGGGCAGAAGTGCAGGGGCCTCCGCTTCCAACCAAGCCTCGTCTGGTGTCCTGCCGAGACCCCGCTCTCCTACTGCCCCCACGCTGAGGGGCAGCTGACTGGGCCCTCACTGTTCACAGATCCTCCTGGCTCTGAGTTTTCCCTGTGCTCACCCTGTATATGCACAAAAGCTACTATCCTGAGCTGGTCCAGCATCTTCAACTGCAAGAAACAGACACTCATTGCCCTTAATGAAAAGGCCTCAGGGAAGCAGGAAGAGAGAAAGCCTTCTGGAATCCTGGCCTGGGGGAGACAGTGTGGTGAGACCTCCATAGCAGACTACACTGGACGTGGAGGACCTGGGTCTGCCTCAGAGCGCCCCTGGGCTTACTTATTGTCTCTCACTGACTTGCTTTATGCTGCTGCCTTTAGCCCCTAATGAACCCCTTAGCCCCATAGGCTATGCCCTGCAGCAAGCTCTGGCTTGGAAGATAATTGGCCTCTGTGTCTCTGGACCCCAGCAGCCAGACTGTGACAGGCATGCTGTCAGTTCTGCAGACTGCTGGGGCCTGAACACATGGGGCCGTCTGGTTAGCAGTCCTCTTCCTGGCAGAGCGGCCTCTTGGGGGACGGGGGTTTTGGGTGGTCTTCTCTGAGCCTAACCCGGACCCACAGCATATTGGGATTTCTTCTGAAAGGGTAGGATGAGGAATGGTCAGAGTAGCTGTGTGTCTGTTGGACCGTGGCTGGCAAAAAGTGAGGAACGTTATTAGCTCAGACTTAGAATTCTGCTGGAGAATTTATGGGAGAAGCATTTGTATTCTCTTTATTTTCTTAGTAAATTTCCATTTGAGCATTCCCTTGAGACTTGGCTGAAATAGGGCCAGCAGAGGAAGGACTGACATAGAGCAGGGACTTAGATGAGCTGGGCTTCCTGCACGTTCAGGCCGAGGGAAGCTGGGAGATGAGGTCTGAAGCTTCCACTGTGTCTGCAGGCCCAGTGCCAGTGCGGGTTGCTTCAGGTTGTACCTGGCCCCCTCCGAGTCGTGTCTATTTGTAGCCACTGAGATGGTGGCAGTAGCTGGCCTCTTCTGCATGTCAGCGGCCCAGCCTGAGGTTTTGGCCATGTGTGGCTGATTGATGGTTTAATCCCCAGTGCCTAACTCGGTGTCTGGCATCCGTCAGTAAATATTTGTGAATGAATGGTGACTGGCCGTGAGGACATGATGGTGTCTGCCAAGGAGCCTCACCATAGGAAGAGTAGTGTCTGCCCCACAGTGCCCCTCCCCTGAGGGCCCTGACCCTGGCAGGTGCAGACTGGTGGGGTCAGTATTTATCCTCAGAGGCTGACCATCTGCTGTCCATGGCAGTTTGGGCGCGGTCCCCGGAGCATATCCTATCAAGTTCTCTCTCCGTCATTGTCTCTCCTGTACAGCTGTGATCTTTGGCTGGGGGTAGACCCCAACCTCTTTGTTAGGCCAGCAGTCTGGCCTGTTTGTGCACGCATGTGTATGTGCACATGCGTACGTGTCTCTTCATTGAAGGTGTTTTTTTTTCACCATGTTGATCTAAGGAATGTCCCAAATTCCTCTCAGATGCTGCCCTCACTGGCCATGAAACTCCCTGTGTCCACGTGGCTGATGGCCTGGGCTGGAGTCCTGAGCTGTGTGCAGGCTGAATTCTTCACTTCTATCGGTATGTGGCAGTGGGACTGTTGTCACTGGCTGTTCTCACTCTGGGCGGGATGGCTTCCTTCGTTGGTTTTGACCAGTTCTAGGAGAGTGGAACTTGCAAAGCTGCTTTTTCCCTGCAGTGATCCCCATCTTGGTGTCCTGCAAACCAGCTCTCTGAATTATGCCTTTCCATCTGGGACCCGCACTCACACATGGGCCCTTTGGCCTTTTTGACCACTTTACCCCTGGCCCAAGGAGCGGTGATCTCTGTGTCCTCAGGATTTAGCTTCTCTTCTCTCTTCTGTTTCTCATCTGATATTTCAGAGCCCTTAGGATATCCATGTGCAGTAACAGGGCCAGCTGGACAGTAGCAAGAGAATGAGATTTGGGGCTCCTGGTGCCCTTTTCCCACGTATCTTCTTGGCCCCTCTGTCTTTCTCTTTCTGAAGTTAGGCCCAGGACCATATGAGCGTCCCTTTACCTCCAAATCCCATGGTTCCCTGAGAGCTGTTACATCTTCAACCCAAGGGCCTTGCTTTTGCATTCATGTTTTGTGCTCCAAGGAAAGAGCCTGACATCCTTCATCCATTTCTAACTGGCCTTTACTTCTCTCCTGCAGGGCACATGACTGACCTGATTTATGCGGAGAAAGACCTGGTGCAGTCCCTGAAGGAGTACATCCTTGTGGAGGAAGCCAAGCTCTCCAAGATTAAGAGGTGTCCGATGCCCTGAGCCCCCACCACCAGCCAGCGCCAGCCCTCCTGCCCCTGCCCCTGCCCCTCCCACCCAGGGGAGGATGAGGAGAAGGAAGCTGGGTGGTGTGAGGCCGGTCTAGAGGTTTCTTCCTGCCAGTCCTCTGGAGTCGCTAAGCACATGGGCGAAGCAGTGATTGTAGTTTTCCTTTCTAATAAGACTTTTTTTTGTACTTATGTTACAGTTCCCAGGTTTTACCTAGAGTAAGGTGCTAGAAAGATCTGTGGGAATTAATATATTCATGTTTTATTACCTCTTTATGATGATAAGAAAATATCTCACCAGTTAAAGCTACTGCAGGTCAAGAACTGTGTGGGCGGAGCGTTATTCTTCCTTTCCTTTGCTCGCACAGTTGGGCCAGCAGAATGGAGGCCCTGACCCGCAAGTCAGCTGCGGACCCCGAGGGCTACGTAGCCCACCCCGTGAACGCCTATAAACTGGTGAAGCGGCTGAACACAGACTGGCCGGCGCTGGAGGACCTGGTGCTGCAGGACGCGGCTGCCGGTGAGGGACAGGGAGCGGGCCGACCCCATGCGTGTCACCGGTGCCTGGGCTGTGGTGCTGGAGCCCGGATCCGGTGCACACGGTGCGGGGTGCGAGCACAGCCCCGCCAGGCCTTGGCTGTCCTCGCCCTTCTCTGTGAGTCCTGGCAGTCGGCTGTCCTTGCTTTTTTTCAAACGTGCTGTAGCAATCAACGTGTGTCTCTTTGTAGTGTTTTTATTCCCCCCACCACAGGCACACGCCATTTTTTTGTCATGAATTTTTTTTGTGATTATACTTCAGTTATATATGTTTTTATAGAAACATTAGGAAACACAGATACATATGAAAATTCTAATTTTTATTCAAAGTGCCTGGTGCTAAGCAGTGTTGAAATTATAATCTTCCTACACATGCATACACTTGTTTTTAAAATGGCTGCATATACCAGGAGATGAACACTCCTTTGCTTTGAAGATGAATGAATTAAAGTGAGTGAAGGGGGCTGGGTGTTGGGACCAATGCAAGCTGAGAAGCTGAGCCCCATCTGAATTGTTTCCTATACAGATGAAATAGATCTGTTGGTGGGTTTGCAGCATGAGTGTGGGCTCTTCCCTGAATTTCTCAGCTTCTCCTTTTTTGGGTAGGGGCAGTAGCAGATGTCTGAAAGAGGGTCTTGCTTTGTAGTCCAGTTTGGCCTTGAACTTTGAGCCCTCCTGCCTCAGCCTCCTGAGTACTGGGATTACAGGTGTGTCCCACCGCACCCCAGCTCCAGCTTCTGTCTGTGTTATTAAAATATTCTCCTGCCACATGATTTTAGCGGCTGGATAGAAACCTTCATACTGTTACACTGTAAAACAGGTCAAGTCATCAGACGTGGGTTGTTTCCAAATTGTCAGCCATCTTTTATGTCTGTCTTGATATCTATCTCAGGTCATTTTTCTAGAGTAACAAGAAGTGGTATTTAAAGGTCAGAGTATGACTTTTAAAAAAGCTTTTTTTCTGCCACGGTATTCTCTGTGCTCTTTCCTATCCACATGTTCTGATGGCAGTGTAGCCCTGGAAGTAGGCCCTCATGTATGCCCGGCTCCGGTTCGGCCCCTGGCTCCCGTCCCTGAGCTGGGAGAGCCCATGAGCCTCAGCCTTGCCGCCTCTCTGGCTGAGACATTCCAGCCCACGTGGCCAGGCGGGGCTGGACTTGGCTGGGGGCAGCGAGGCCTCCAGGGAGGGATTGGTGAGCTCAGCCAGCCTGGAGCTGTGCCCAGTGAGCTCACTGCCTCCAGGAACCGCAGCTGCCTTGGAGCCTCCGGCCTCCCGGGCTGGGCTGTGGCTCGGGACAGGCCGTTCTGCCTGTGCCACTGTGAGCCGAGCCTGCACACGTGGTCTGCACTGAACCGTGTTCTCTGCACCCTCCCTTCCCCACCCACATCTGGAAAACCTTAGAGTTACCTGGAAGTGAATCGGACAGGTTCAGAGAGGATTAGGTCACTTTCATCTCTGACTTTTACATTCCTGATCCTGACACTGACGGGACACTGACAGGTAGTGTGTGTCTTTCTAGGAAACATGCGTTCTCTTCCTGGATTCTACACTCTTTAGACTTCCTGGGCCTGAGGAAAGTGAGGTAGCAGCTTCTTGGTACCTGCCGGGTCCCCAGGCTTGGCTAGAAATGGGGGTGACTGTGGGTGCTACTGCTCTTGGGAAAGGGTCAGAGGAGTATCTTGGGGTTTCCCTCCTACTTCTCAGCTCGTGGACAGAATTGAGGGCTCAGGTGGTTTGGGAGGGCATGGCCCCCACCTGGGGTCCTGGGCTTTGTAAGAGGTGATCTCTTGCTCGGGGTCCCAGAAGAGCCTTTTTAGGGTCCTTGAGACTTAGGGTCACAGACTTCCCAGGCTCTAGGCTTGGAATTTGGCACCATCCCTGGGGAGGTTATCTCCTGGCTGTTCCTCCTACACTCCCAAATGTTAGGCAGTATCTAGGCTGTTTCTACCCAGTTCCAAATGAGCAGTGCAGGCAGTTAGAAAAATCTTGTGATCTGGAGCCATCGGGGAGGATTTCTTGGTGAAAGGGCAAATTTTTGCTTTTGTTTTTATGTTTGCAATGCTAGGGATCATACCCAGGGCTTTTGTACATGCTAGACAAGTACTCTACTACTGAGCTGCGCTCCCAGCATGCGAGAACCCTCTGAGGAAAGGACAGGGAGATTCTACTAGCCTCTAGCTAACTGCCTCTAGCAGCTGCCTCTGTTCCAGATGGAATTCTGCCGCTGGATTAAAGGCAACCACCTGCTTCTCTCTCTCTTTCTGAAGGTTTCATCGCCAACCTCTCCGTGCAGCGCCAGTTCTTTCCCACCGATGAGGATGAGTCAGGAGCTGCCAAAGCCCTGATGAGACTTCAGGACACTTACAAGCTCGACCCAGGCATGATTTCCAGAGGGGAAATTCCAGGTAACTGACTCCTCTAAGCTTTGCCTGTCCTGTGTGCCTCTCTTTGGTGGCTGGATGAGCCAGAGACGTCCCCTTACGGTCTCCCAGGTGCTCTGTTCCTTCTGGCGTTGACCCGTTCTTGTATCCCTGTCTGGCGCCACTCTGCTGTCCTGTGGTGGCTGCCTCCCCTCCACTGCTGCCCCCCTGCCCCACTCCAGGTGTCAGCCAAGGCCCTCTCCTCCCGTGTCAGAGAAAGCCAAGGTTTTCAGGGTCCCCCCGCCTCTGCTGTCAGCACCACAGGTCTGCAGCCAAACCCACTTCCGTGCCCTGCCTTCCTGGCTCTGTGCAAAGCTGATCTCTGGGCTCATGTTCTCCTGTTCTGTGCCCCCCAAGTCATAGTCTATACCGCTTTTTATTCTCTCCTCACCTTGAGGGCTTTCTACCTGAGCTCGTACGTAGACTCTGTTCTGCCTCATCTTTCTGACTTCTTCAAGTCCAAGGCTCTTTGTGTTTCTGCTGCTCGCCAGCTTTTCCTCCCTCCTCGTCAGGCTGCTGGGTGGCGTGATGTACATGGCGTTTTCCACTTTACTGTGTACTCTTGACACAGTGCCTCAGTCCCTACTGTCCACTGATCCAGCGCCTGTGAGGTCACCAGTGACCACTGAACTGGTAGAGCCAGTGGACTAATCTCAGGCCCCTCTGGTCATTCATTCTTTCTGTCTCTTTTTCATTCATTTTTTAAAAGCTGGCTCCTTCCTTACTGACTGCCCCAGTGTTACTGCTTGTAAGGTGATATATTGCTTTTGGGGGTCTATTCAAGACCAGTAGTGCCAGGGAGTCAGTTGGAGCCCAAAGTGGGTGTTGGATGCACCTAGCCTGTGAGAACCCTGGCAGAGACTCAAGCAGAGAGGGCCATCTGGAAGCTTTCCTCCTCTGCAGACTCTGTCATTGGCTGGGCAAGGCCTGAGGGCCAAGTGTGGAGGAATCTGCTGCCCTGAAGAAGAGGTGTGGACCTTTCTTTACTCCTGCCTCAGTGAGCACTTTGACCAAGCCACACCTTGGGGCCACAGAGAGAGACAGCTCAGGGTACCTGCAAGGTCTGTTCCCCTCACAGCTAGGGTGGGTGAGAGGAGAGCCTGGACTTTTCACATTCCCATCGGTGTCCTGAAGGGGGACAAGAGGACAGAAGGACTCTGCCCACTTGTGTTAGGCACGAGCACTTTGCCCAGTCTGTTCTCCCCACGGCGTGGTCTCCTCAGCTTCTGACCAGTGTAAGCAGGTGCTGGTGGATGTCTCTACTCGGGTGTTCCACAGGTTTCTCGGACTTCAGAGATCCCAGGTTGAATCCCTGCCCTCTTTTGAACTGTTTGCTCTCCCCCCTGCCCTCTTATCTGGGCATGGAGCACCTCCTCCCACTGGCAGCCTGTGCCAGAATCCTGAGGCTGATGGATCCTGCCTGCCTCATGTCTTCTGTGCTTGTCCTCATGATTACTTCGTTCTCAGCTGGGTTACTGAAATCCCATGTAGACATGTGCCATGCCTGCCGCTCCCGTGAGGTCTGCTCTGTGGTCTTACCTGCTCACGTGCGTTCTCACCCAGTGCTTAACTCTGAGAGATAAACCCAGACTTCTCCC
>PVJX010033769.1:0-19532 GCA_004027295.1 Dolichotis patagonum | reverse complement strand
TTTTTGCAGTTGCTTTTATCATTAATTTCTATCTTCATGGCACTATGATCAGATAACATGCATGGGATAATTTCAATTCTTTTGCATTTACTTAAATATGTTCTGTGTGCTAGTGTATGGTCTATTTTATGTCCCATGTACTGCTGAGAAGAATGTATATTTTGATGTTGTTGGATGGAACACTCTGTATACATCTATCAAGTCCATTTGCTCACAGGTGTGATTCAGTTCTGCTATTTCTTTGTGATTTTCTGTCTAGTTAATCTGTCCCTTTGTGTCAATGACATGTTAAGGTCTCATATTATAATTGTGTTTTTGCTTATTTGATTTTTCATGTCTCTTACTACTTCCTTTGCATAGCTGGGTGCTCTGGAATTTGGTGCATATATGTTTAAGATTATTATCTCTTCCACTTGAAGTTTTCCCCTAACTAGTATGTAGTGGCCTTCTTTATCTCTTTGGATAATTCTTGGTTTGAGGTTCACATTGTCTGCAAACAGAATAGCTACCCCAGCTGTTATTTTGTTTTCCTGTTGCATGAAGTATTGTTTTCCATCCTTTGACTTTCAGTCTATGAATTTCCTTTTGGGTTACATGGGTTTCTTGTAGACAGTATATGGTTGTATGTTGTTTCTTGATCCATTCTGCCAGTCTGTTTCTTTTCATTGGTGTTTGAGGCCATTTACATTAATGGTTATAACTTCTTTTATGTTGACATGTTATTTTTCTGCTGTTGTATCTTTACCTTTCCCTTTGTATAATTGTCTGCTTTGCTTAGTGTTTTTTTTTCCTATCTATCTATCTATCTATCTATCTATCAAGTCCATTTACCTAGAATGTGTTTCAACCCTCTTTGTGGGGTTGCTTTGGTGATCATGAAGTTCTTCAGCTGTTCTTTGTTGTGGAAGTATCTTATTTCTCCATCCATTGTGAAGGACAGTTCTACAGGGTGCATCAGTCTAGATTAGAAGTTGTTTTCCTTTAGGATCTGAAATACTTCACTCCATGCTCTTCTTGACTTCATTGTTTGTATGAGAAGTGTGCTGTGATTCTGATAGGTTTTCCTTTGTAGGTGATCTGTCTTTTCTGTCTAGCAGCTTTCATTATTCTGTTCTTATGTTGGATTTCTTGGATGATGATTATTATATGTCTGGGTTTTTTTTATATTTGGAGTTATAGATGCTTCACTAATCCATATGTCAGTTTCCATTCTCGTGTTTGGGAAATTATCATCTATTACTTCTGTAAATAGTCTCTTGATATCAATTTTGCTGTCCCTTTCTTTTTCTTTTATCCCTATTAATCTTATGCTGTTTTTCTTTGCATCATCTTAGAGCTCTTGAATTGTTATTTCCTGATTCCTTATTATTTTTAAAAAGATCTTTCTTTTCCTGTTCACTAGCTGCCATCTTATCTTTGATGTCTGAAATTCTGTCTTCACTTTTCTTGAAGTGCTTTTGGTAACTTTCAATAGAATTTTTGATTTCCTACATATCTGTTTGAATCTGCTTCATGCATTCTGTTTGCTTCTTGTAGTGTTCATTCAGGGATTCTATCTGTTTGCTTTGTTCCTCTAATTTTTTAGTTGTGTCCTCATTAGGTGTGTTCACTATTTCTTTCACTTCTTTTATCATTTATTCTTTTACCTGGGAAATTATTTATGGTTTGAGTTTCTCCATAGCTTCCTCAAGTTACTTCTTTATTTCAGTTGATATAATTTCATGTGTATGGTTTCTATTTTCTTCTATGTACATGGCTCCTAGGCTCTCTTGGGATGTGCTGGAGATTTGAGATTGCCTTTTGGTCTTTTGTTTTGTTATTTTCCTATATTTCCTTGCTTTGAGCGGTGTTCCAAAGCTTCCCCTGGGTGTGCTGGGAATCACCTCCTTCACCCTCAGCTCCTGAGACTGAATGAATGTCACTGAGCTTGTCCCATCAGGCTTGCAGGACCACCCAAGCCCAGTGCAGTATTTCGGGGAGTGGGGCAGGAAATCACCTGCTGGGAGCACTGGTCTCAAGCTTTCCCCTGGCCAGTGCTAGTGGGCTAAAAGTCTCCCTGCACCATCCTGGCCTCCTGGACTGAAAGAAGGCCACTGGGTGTGGTGCACTTAGGCCTGTGAAACATCCAGAGCCCAGTCCAGTGTCCTAGGGAGCTGAGCAGAATCTCAAATGCTTTGATCTGAAATGCATAAAGCATTGGCCTCAAGCTCTCCCTGGGCCAGTGCAGGAACACTGGTACTCACCTTCCAGGGTCCTGACTCTCTCGTAGGTCCTCGGCTCCCTGAATTGAAAGACAGAAGCTGGACATGGTGTACTGAGGCTCATGAAACCTTGTGGCACAGTCCAGTGACCTATAATGCAGGATGGGAACTCAGTCACTGGGAGACTGGTCTCAAACTCTCCCCAGGCCAGCACCAGGGGGCTGAAAGTCCACCTGCATGGTCCTGGCACTGGGACTGAAAGAAGGCTGCTGGATGTGGTATACTGAGGCCTGCAAAACATGCAGAGCCCAGTCCAGTGTCCTAGGGAGCTGAGCAGGAACTCAAATGCTTGGAGCACTGGTTTCAAACTCTCCCTGAGCCAGCGCTGGAGCACTGGGACTCTCTTTGCATGGTCCTGACTCCCCTGTAGGTTCTTGCTTCCCTGAATTGAAAGACGGAAGCTGGGCAAAGCTGAGCTGAGGCCTGCAAAATCTCCAATGCCCAGTCGTGTCCTAGGGAGATGAATAGGAACTCAACTGCTGGGAGCGCTGGTCTCAAACTCTCCCTTGGCCAGCGTTGGAGCACTGGGACTCACCTGGTGCAGTCTTAACTCTAGTTTTATTATTCTAAGAGATTCACCTGCCATTTTCTTTAATATGAGGAATAAGAGATGGAGTAAGATTTTTAAAAAATTTTCCTCAACAGTTGCCTCAATGTTGTCTATGGAAATATGTAGCTTCCTTATTTCTGAATTTTGTAAAGAATACATAGAATACAGTATATTAGTCAAGAATTAGTTCCTCGTGTACAACACAATGACATGCCCATTGCAGTATTTGTTTTAACAATAAGAATCTCAGGGAGCTGAGGTTTTAGCTCAGTATCACAAGCAGTGCCTGGCAGATGTGAGGTCATATGTTCTATCCCTTTGATCCATTAGAAACTCTTCTCTCTGTTCTAATAATTGATGAACGTGGTGATCAATTCTAAATCTCCAGCAGATGAAGGAAAACATTGCTGACATTCCAGTGTGGCCCTGGATATCAAATTATAAACTGTCTTCAAACAACTTGATATCTTCACAGAGCGTTACTCCTGATCTTCACAAGAATTTAAGACTATCTGGTATCTTAAGAGAGTTTGTATAGGTTTCAGTCCATAATCAGTTGCTTCAAAGCAGGGTAGCATGGCACTGGGAAACTTTTCAATCCAGCAGCCAGAGCAAAAAGGAGAGGAAGGTATATTATTTCTATAGATAATTTCTTCAGCATTTCTGTAATGGAAGGGAGTTGCATTTTACAAAATGCCTTCTATATATGTATTCATGTGACTATAAGATTTTGGGCTTCATTTAATTTAGGTTATTGATTTGAGTATGTTTATCATTCCTTTTATGTATCCCTTTTGATCTTTGCATTGTGCTCTTAAAACTGAATTGGTAGAATTTTGCTGAATATTGTTGCAATAATATGCAAATATATTGATATGCAGCTTCTTTTTCTTTTTGGACACGCCATCATTTAGCTTGGTATAAAGATTACATTGCCATTTTAGAACATATTTCTCATAATTCTTTCTTCCAAGCTTTTAAGTAATTTAAGGAGAATCAGAATTAATTTTTTTTCTAAAAGTATATTAGAACTCAGTGGAGAGCTTTCTGTTCATAGGCCATTCATTTTAATTTGATTTTTCTAGTAGAGTTAGCCCAAATCAGCATAAAGGCACATGAAAAACCATAACTGCAAGTTTTGGAGGATGTGAAAAGTGAGTCACCAAATTACTGTTGCATGGATGATGATCATGATTCATTATGCTAAAATACATATTTTTGTAACAGAAGAGCAGTGTGAGTATATAATGATGATGATGACGACGACGATGATGATGATGACTTTGGCATTGCCTGAGCCAACGTTCCTGTGATAGTGAAAGGGAACAAGAATCAACTGATGCAGACACAGGGAATGTAGACCTCCTTGATTCACATGACAAAGAAAAGGTCTGTATGAATGCATATGTCATTAGTTGAAATGTTACAAAATGGTCCCACAACCAAATAGAATCATTCAATGTTAGAATTAGGTTCTAAAGTATAGTGAGAGTCTTGTTAGGGGCAAAAGGTATTGGAAATAATGCCAGCACTGCTATTCAATGTTAAAAATTGTAACAGACAAAAAAACTACAAAATGGTGTGAAATGCACAAAGGCTGAAATAAAAATAAAAGGTTTTATATGCACAAATAGCTATACTAAAAAATATTTGCATCATGACACCTCACAACCTAACCAGAAAGCTTTCATTGGTCTTAATGAGCATTTCTCATAGTAATCACAGAAATGTAAAAGACTTATTGAAAAGTCATGGATGAAAATATAGTACAAAAATTTATGTCCTTTTAGATACAAAGGCTTATTCTGCTTGCAGTTTAGAAATTTATACTGGAACATCAAGTCCTTATTTGTATATTACAAAACTGAATTCTGTGTGCAGACTTATTGCTCCTGTCCTCCAAACTAATAATGTAACATTGGATGATTGGTATACTGTTTTTCAGTTGATGTTACTTTTGCTAATAGAGTGAAAATTGACTAGTGCAGGAACTGTATGCAGGAGCAAATCAGAAATTTTAAGTGAAATGTTGCATTTTCAAAACATCGAATTCTGTAATAAAATCTTTGGATTTCAGAAAGATTTATATTGGCCTAGTATATGGCAAAGAAAAACAAACTGGTACTGCTGATGTCAATGTTGCACCATGATGGCTATATTGATAGAAAGACCTTGACAAAACAGAAGCCTGAGATGGAAACTTTGTACAACAAAACCAAAGGTAGATTGGGGGTTTTTGATGAGTTGTGTAGTCACTCAAAACATAAAGCATTGGTCAGTTGTGTTTTCTTCAATCTTGAACATGTGTGTATAGTTTGATAGTTTACAAAGAAAATAACAAGTATGAAATACCACAGAGAATTTTTATTAGAGAATTTGGAGTAGAATTAAGAAAAGATCATTTACAAAAATGAAAAACTATGCAAAAAAATGTGGAGCACACTGGTGAACTGACAGTTGAAGAGGCAGATGCATCATCCCAAAGACCTACTACAACTGGAAATCCAAAAGGTGTCAAACAATAAAGGACAGGAAAATAAAACATAAGTGCTGTCACTGTAACTCATACTTGTATATGGAACATGAAGTTTTCATGTATCAAGACTGTTTGGGGTGTGAAAATTGAAGCAAGGATGAATTTTTAATGTAGAGTTCTATTTTTTTTTCTTGCCAGGAATTGGGCCTTGCACTTTCTAGGAAGGTGCTTGGGCCTCTGGGTTATATGCCTGAGTCTCTATTGGTATTTTCATTGCACTTCACATACAATTTTATTTCTGATCTTATCTCTTAGGTTTGTAAACAAGTAAGCAGATGATACGAATATGTTGTGAATAGCCTTTTTTTGGGTACCAGGATCAAACTCATAACCTCACACTTACTAGGCAGGTACTTGGGCTGCTGTGAGTACTCTAAGCACTTATTACACATTTGATATTTATTTTATTGATATCTTATTTCAATGCTAAGTGCATGTTGTAAAACATTGTAGGAAGCTGCTAACTAAACAGAAAGAGAAGAGAGGTGAAAAGAGTGACCTGCCACATGAGCCAGGAAAGGTAAGCACATGTGCTGTCAGGGAGAGTGAGGCTTGTGCATAAAACATGTAGTTGGCATATGTGAAGACTGACTTGAGTGTGACAATTGAAGCAAATTTTTCTGTGGTAGGCTTTTGTTTGTGTTTACACTGCAGAGCACATATGTTTGTATTTCTATTGTTACCTCTTTATCTCTTAGGTATTGTAAACTATCACACAGCTGATATTAAAAGGTTGATAGCTAATCTAAGCACTCATTATGCATTTGATATTTTATTTAACTTCCATATAATTTTTTGTTATTGATGGGTGATAATTAAAGTAAAAATTTTTCTTGTTCATATAGAAATGTTTTGTAAGCAAGTACACAGTTGATATGAAACTATTGGTGTATATTCTAAGTTTTCAATATATATTAATAATCTTTCTCTTTTTCTTCTTTCTTTCTTTCTTTCTCTTTTCTTTCTTTTCTTTCTTTCTTTCTCTTTTCTTTCTTTTCTTTCTTTCTTTCTTCTTTCTTTCTTTCTTTCTTTCTTTCTTTCTTTCTTTCTTTCTTTCTTTCTTTCTTTCTTTCTTTCTTTCTTTCTTTCTTTCTTTCTTGTACCAGAAATCAAGCACTAGACCACACACTTGCCAGGTCAGCACAGGCACTGAGCTACATCTCCAGTCCAAGAATTTTATATTTATTTTAATGATATTTTATGTTACTGTTAACTATACACTGTGTAATACAACAGGAACTTCCTGACAAAACAGGAAGTCCAACAGCATTTCAAGTATTTCCTACCAAAATCTCACAAAAGCAAACTACATGTGCTGTCAGCGTAAGCACTATGTGTGTAAGAAACATGCTATTATCTTGTGTGAAGACTCTTAGGTGTGACAATTGAAGCCAAGGTTAATTTTGTAGAGTACTATTGGTATATTCATTGTAGTTCATGTAGGAATTTTTTGTTGTTGTTTTTTAGAGTTTGTGCACCAAAAAAAACAGTTAACATTGAAAATTGTGATTTTTTTATAAATCCTCAATAAATATTAAAAATGAAATACTTTATTTTTGTGATTTTTTTTTACTCTTCTGAAAAACTATCCTGTTTAATAGTGCACTTCCTCTATGCTATAGAATGACCAGAACTTATTTTTGTGATATTTTTCTTGTTAAGCAGTCATGGTTTAATATAATAAAACTCATAAAATTTAAATTAACAATTCATCTATAAAAATATTCTAAAGAATAAATATAGGTGTGGCATTTCCATGGTTATGCTGTGAAATGATGCTAAGTATATTGGACAGGTCTTAATAGGAAACTTTTTCACTGGCTCAGTGTCTATTTCTTAAAGGCATATTCAAGATTTCTATTTAATTGTGACTCAAACTTGTTAGACATTTCTGGGAACACTGCAGTTCATTTTATCTTGTCAAATTCATTGCCTCGTATTTATTTGAAAAGACCTATAATGATACTCTAAATTTCTGTAGTCTCAGGAGTAAATATGCCTTTTTAATCTCTAACATTATTTGCATATTTTTTTAGTCTAGCTAAGTTTTTGTAGTTTACTTTTCTAAGAATTAGTTTTTCTGGTTTATTTTCTGAGAATGTCTTATTGACCATAAGTATGTGTTGGATTCCATTACAAAGTGGCTCTGAGCAGGATTTAAAATTAACTAATTGGGTTTCTATGTTTATCTGTGAGTCTATCCTAGGCCTTGGTCCCTTGCCTGGCAATGGGAGCTGATTCATAGTAAGTGAACCTCTATGAATCACTGGTCCTGACTGAGGCCTGTAGTGGCCTATGAGGCCAGAGATACCTCAAAGGACAAGATAAGGCCACAGCTGTGGAGACTTGCTCAAATATCAACTAAGTAGATAGAGACTGCAGCTGCAGAAATTACTCCTACAGTCTCATTTCTACCATGACTTCATGATAAGACAGTTCTATTGAATTGGCTTGATTCATTACTTGGAGATATCCTTGAAGTGACACCCAAGGTCCTGCTAATTGCTTGCGCTTTCCTCAGTTTTCCTGTCTTTTGTCTTTTGTCATAATAAAAGTGGGCTGATCCAGAGAAGTCTTTGTCTTAGCCCTCTGAATCTGGAGCTCAGCTAAAAGGTTTTGACCCTTCTGGAGCCCTAAAATCATACCGCTTGTGTCATTTCACTTAAGCCTCCTCCATATTCTCCTTTGGGAGATCTGGGATCTAGGTCAGGACCCATAAGAATGTGTTAATTTCTGTATAATTTTTTCTTCTTTAATCTTATTTATTTGCTTCTATTAACTTTGGGGCTTTTTTTTTAGTTTCTTGAAATCAATTGATATTTATTTGAGACATTTATAATTTGTGATAGTTATTAATTATGACAAATTTGGGTTTTTTGTCAGTGTGTTTCCTCAATTAAAAAATTAGTGGGTTTTGTGTGTGTGTGTGTGTGTGTGTGTGTGTGTACGTGTGTGTGTTTTGATAACTAAGATCAAACTCATGATGTCACTCTTTCCAGGTAGATGCTTATGCTGATAAGCTAAATTCCCAGCCCAATTTGGTATGTTTTTTCTGATCATTTATTCAAAAATTTTAGAATTTTAAAAAAATTCTTAAAATTCTTTCTTGATTTCATTCTTGATTCTTGTGATTTAAAAACAAGTTATTTAATATTCATGTATTTCTATAGTATTTGACCTTTCATTTTTACTTATTTTAGTTCTATTGCATCACAGTTAGGAAATAAAATAGTAATTGATTCTCTGATCTTTGAAAAATATTTTGAGTTGTTTTGGGGTATGAAATTATCTGTTTTGGTGTATCTTTCTGGCCTTATTATTCTGCAGCTATTGGGCAGAATGTTCTGCAGAAATTAATTATGTCCATTTAGTCTAGTTTTCAGTTTAACTCTGCTTTTTCATAGTGATTTTTTTATGGGTGATCTGGGTCCATATATGAATGTGAGATGGTTTAGTCCCTAGTTATTATTATAGTCTGTATTTCCATTTAATTTATTAAAAGGTGCTGTGTAAAATAAGAACTTTAGTATTGCATGAAGTTACATTTCTAGCTCATTTTTCCTCTTGCTGAATTGATCTTTGCATCATTACATAATGAATTCTATTCTTGCTTTCCTTTGGATTTCATTTGGATCAAACATTTTATCATCCCTTCACTTTATTAATGGCCTGAGAGATGATGTGTGTTTCTTGTAATCAACACAGAGCTGGATCTTTTTATTTATTCATTGGGTAACTACACCTTTTCTGTGGACAGTCGAGCCCATTTATTCTTGTAGGAGACAATTTGATCTGCTCCCCTTGAATGCAGAACAATTGCTTCAGCATTAGTTAAATCAAGTTTTATTTCTATGCACTGATATGTACAGAGCTGGCTATGGTATTTCTTTCTCCCTTTAATTGAATATGAGTAGTGCAAATAAGGTGAGTCAAGGCACTGACATGCAATCTTTAAAACCAACTGACATTTTGCTATTTCCTTGAGTTGTGCTCACCATTAAATGGTTGAATGCAGGGAGCTGACAAAGCCAGTCAGCTTCAGGAATGTCAACTGGGCATGAGCTTCAAAGTAAAAGTTCATGACTTCCAGGGGTACACAAATTTACATATCAGAAACAGAAGCAATAACTTCCTAAAACCATTCAAATGCTACCCTAATTGAGTTAGGCAGATTGGTCCTTCTGCATATCATTCTTTCTGCATGTTGCAAAGATGCTTTTCTCCCCACCTAGCCAGCCAGCTCCCCTTGCTCACATAAATCTCTCTGTCCTCACTGTCACTCATCTTTGAACCATTCCCTTCTTCATGAGATAATACATTTCAGGAGAGGTCTTGTATCAAGGTCGTTGTCCATATATCCTCACTTGGATTGGATTTAGGACCCTTGCACTTCCTGTAACTCTGTATATGTCTTAGTGTCTTCATGCTCACCATGGGTTGCTTTGGAGGAGGTAGATTGGAATTAATTTGCTGGAATTCCAATTACATCTCAATGGGTTTATAGTATAACTTTTCAGATTGTAAGGAAAACTAGAAAATTAGTTACAATATTTGGATTGCAGTATACAATATAAGTATTATAATAGTTTTCAAAGTAATTATTGGTAGGCAAAGTCTTAGTAAAGCCCTTCTGTAAAATCTTATGTAATATTTGGTAGATCTTTTGTTCTCAGTCTCCTATAGCGGTTACATAATTTGCTTTACTAGTGCATTTTGATTGCTTGTTAACTATTTATGTCATCCAATTTAATTTTGCCTTGTGGTTAGTGTCAGTGTAACAAAATTATATTTTAACTAACTAGACTTTTTTGAAATGGACTTAAAGATCATAAATACAAGAGCAAGAAGAAAAACAAAAGCCTGCAAAATACTAAAAATCTCTCAATTTCTTTCCAAAATTTTAAATTTTTATGTATCATTTTGTAACTTATTTTGTCTGTCACATTATTGTTATGCTCATTATTTTAAAATGTTTTGTTTCAAATATTTATGTAAAATATAAATGAAATATACTAAACATTTAAAATATTAAGGTATTCTGACTTTTTATGTGTTGTTAATGTATATATTTGTAGTGCCAAGTATTAACATGAAGTTGTATATCTTTTATTTTCTTCTTAATTTTTAAGATGTTTATTTCAGTCTGTGGTAGAGCCTTTGGCATTTCTTGTGGAGAAGATCAGGTGGAGATTTTTTTCTCACATTTTTTTTTGTCTAAGAATACCTCTCTCTCCTTCATTTCTAAAAGACAGTTCACTTCTTAGTCTTCTTAGTTGGGATTTCTTTTATTTTTGTTTTTCTTTTTTTTTTCAATACTATGCAAATATCATGGCATAGTCCTCTGGTTCATAATGTTTGTTTTCAAAAGTCAACTACTGGAAAATAGGGACATCTGATTATCTTATTTTCTTTCTCTTTGTGATTTGAAAATCTTTTACATTTGGGAACTTGATTAAAACATGTTATGTGATATATTTCGTTGACTCCAAACTAAATGCTGACTTTTGACCTTCTCATAGTTGGTATTTGCTTTTCCCTTACTTGGGGAGTTTTCTGTAATGATGTTTTTGAAAACATGTCTTACTTATTTTGCAGTTTCAATTTCCTTATAAATCACCATAACCCATATATTTCTTTTTAAATGCTGTGCAAAATGTTTTGTATGTTTATTCACTTGTGTACCCTTTTCTTTGTTTATTTTATTTTTGACTATAGTTTTAATTATTGGTTTTTTAATTATCTTGGCTTCACATTCAGTGATTTTCTTATTGTCTTTGGTCTATCATGATATTAATTCCTTCAGTTTTGTTTTCAATTTTGCTGTGTTCAATTTTTCAACCATAGAATTTATTTTTGATCTTTTTCAAATTGCATACATCTATTTTCTAAGTTCTCTGTTAGAGTATTGAATCTGTTCTTTGTGTTTTGTTGCATCTCATTGACTTTTCTTAAAGCAGCTGTTTTAAATTGCCTCAATGTCTACAGTGATTACTACTTGTTTGGTTTCTGCTGCATTATTTTGGCAATTAGGTGAAGTCTTATTTTCATAAAACTCTTAATATTTGATGTTTGAAGTTTTCTGTATTTTTAAATATTATATATTTTTGTAGTCTTTATCTGGTTTTTTTTGCCTGTTTTTAAAATTTTTAAGATGATTGTCTATTTTATCTGAACTTGTGTAATTCCTTCCATTATTTCAGCACAAGAGATTGTACCTTAAATTCAGCTTTAACAGACCCCTCCCCATTACTGTTTGGTCCTCATCTCAGCAACAGAGGATTATTTAAATCAAAGCCTGTTCTAATTACACAGTTGGTATGTTCTTGAGCATGATCTGGGGAAGTACTAAAACAAGTACTCTTTTTTTCTATATGCCTCTCCCTAGGGACAAAATAGATCACCTCTAGTCCTTACCTGTGGTCAGGCACTACAGTACTATGTCAAGCTCCAGGTAGAATGATGATAAAGGAAATAATTCTATAAATTTATGCCTTCTCTTTGGTCACTAAACATACAAAGATATTTCACACTGAGCCCAAAGCTTATGGAAACCAGGCAGAGAACTAGGCTAAAACCAATGTTTATGTTTCTATTAAATGCCTAATGCTAAGAAAAAAACTTGTAACCAAAGACTTTCATGCAGTCACATTTGACCTCAGGAGAAATAATGTCTGAGAGACTGAGGTTACATGCTGCAACAGAGCAATAGGCTAGTCCAGAGGCTTTATTTGTAGGACCAGTCTGAGAACAATTGCCATTAATATCAGCCTAATATTAAGTTTTACCAGCCTATCGGTGAGTTTCAAAGCAGAGTTTTGTGCTAAATATCCTCTTCCACAGTCAGTGAATGGAATCTTTCTCTATGCTCTTCTTTCTCAATTTAAAATGAGTTCATGAATGCAATCTCTTGAAACCTAGGTTAATACTTAATTGGAGCATGTCTGAGACACAGGTACCAAGCTGGTGGTGATGCAAGCCAAAACATGAATCTTAACTATAACAGAGCAGGTTACCTGTTGCCAGAGCAGATCGCAGTGTTCCACCTGTAAATGCTGGCTATGGATATCTGGGCAGCCCGAGTTTGCGAGATAACTCATAAGACATTTCCTGGGCTGCCAAATTAGATGTCTAACTCTATTGATCTGAATCTCAAAACTGTTGAGATATGCAACTTTTGATTCAGTGTATACATTTGCAACAATAACTCAAAGTTTTTACCAGCATAAAAAAGAGACTTTGTCCATGTATAATACATGTACAATATATTATCTAACATATATTATATAATTTATTATAAGAAAAATAATTTAGTATATATAGCACAGTTTTTTCAAATAATTTCTTCTACTTAGTGAATTATTTTTCATGTCCTTTAAAACACAAAAGAGTTAATTTCAAACAATTGCAATTTATCTGTTCAGGTAATATCTTCTTTTAATTTATCTATTTCATTTAATTGAAAAATGCTTGGCCTAATTTATAAAGTTGGTTTTCAAATTCACAAATATAAGGAGAATGGCATTTTTAATAAAAGTACAAAATAATTAGTTTTATAGGAGTACATACAAAACTGTTATTCCAGAAGATGCTCATGAAAATGAATATAAGGAAGAAGACACAAGTCCTGAACTCAGAATTTCCAGAATTCATTGATCAGAGAAACACATCAGAAAAAGAAAATGAGATGTGTAAATATCCTAAGTGCTTCAGTTACTGATAATCAAATAAAAATATTTTCTGAAAGATTAAGCATGATGAAATTTTTTGAGGTTGATGAGAACTTAGAAATAACTATGTTATTAAACTTATCAAATATTCACAATTTTGTCAGTTATCATCATCACAGGCACTTGTTCTATTAAATATTGAAAACTTTAATGATAATATATTTTCTAGTTTCTTTTTTATGATTAGCAATGACAACAAATATTGCTTAGAAGTCTTTTATTAAATTTTATTCCTTTTAACTGTCATCTAACACCAGAAACAATAAACATAAAATGATGAATTACATTTAGTAATATGAAAATTTTATCTTTTAACATAAATTAAATAAAGAATATTTTGTAGGGAGAAAAATTGCATTTTCCATGTGAAAATTATAAAATAAACAGCAAACAGAACAATCTGGTTGGTATTCTTGAGTCATATTCCTATCTGTGGCACTGATGTATGTTTCTCTGCAGGGCCTCTCACTATGGAAGTTATGCACTCGACAGAAATATTGAACTGTAAAAATAATAAATGGGCAGTGAAACTCCTTCCCTATCCTTACTATATAGTGCCTGTGTCAAGTTGAACACTGAAGTGATCAAGTTCTCCTAAGCTTTTGAGTAAAGTCTAAAGTTGGTTAAGGCTGGTGAAATTAATAATTATATCATTTTTATACTGCTTTCTTTGGGAATAGAACTAAGTGAATAAAATAATACATGATACTAATTATATTGTATATTAGTTTAAGTATTAATTTTAAGAAAATATATAGCTTTTGTTGTTTATATCAATAAAATATAATAATTCTACTTCCCTTAAAATAAACGGTGTTTTTGGTATTTATATTTAAACATTATTAGACTGAGATTTTTCTGTTGCACTATTTGCCAAAACTAAGCAGTCAACTTTCTCAAAACTAGATCAAAGTAAAAAGGGTGAAGATTATTTGATCAGGCAGAGATGTATAGTTTTTAAATGCATTTGAGCTAAGTTTATAAGAAAATAGTACTTGGATGAAAGAATAAGATGATAGAAATATCATAGTCCAACACTACCTGGCAGAAAGACATTGCACAGCTATAAGTTTTCTATAAAATGTTGTGCCAAGCCTAAGCACAAGTGCTCACCTAGATGTTCAAAATCCATTAATAATTACTATAAGCTCTTCATTGGCAGCATTTTGTTTTTAGCAAGAGCTTTGCACAGTAGGATATGGTGTTATAAGAAATAAGGTCACTAACAAATCTTAACAAATATGTGCATGTTCTATCCTTTCTTTACAGTTATGGCATAGCACTCTCAATGGTAAATACTTTGAGAATTTGCAAATGGAATCTTTCAATTTAATATTGGAGATACATGTATTTATAACATGAGATTATTTGCTTATAGCATTTTAATTATCATTTTTACAATATGTAAAACATTATGAAGTATTTGATTGCAACTATTATTCTTTATTCTGCAATATTTTTTCAGATGTAAATATAGCCTCTCTAGCTTTATTTTAGTTATTTACCCATAACCTATTACGAACCTGCATATTATTTAAGGAGTTATCTTAGAGTCAAAAGGCAGTGAGAGTTTGTTTTTATTCAATCTAAATTCTGTCACTGATAGAAGCAATTCAATTATATTTGAGGCAGTAATTTAATTATATTTAAATTTTAAGTGCATGTATTTTGTTTCTAGTGATTTCATTTGTTCTTTCCTTACCTTTCTTATGATTTTTAGATTTGTATTTTAAACTAGATCAGTGCATATTTGCAATTTATAATGATTACATTCACCATAGAGATTTAGTACATGTACATAACACTTGTCAATTTCCTTCTTTCCCCTACCCCTCTACTCTCTTTTTCAGCATTGCATTCATTAATAATGATGCCTTGATTTACATATGCCTCTGTTTGAGAACACTTCATTACAAAGCAAGAATGCTAAGAATTTTTTGAAGAAGATAAACATTAAATTGAAGAAAGAAACTAGAAAATAATAAATGTGATATATGTGTGACTGATCTGATTTCAGAGTACAAGATAATAAAGTAAGCAATCTCAACTATTTTGAAGAATAAAGATGCTGCCAAAGGATGTGTCAAAAGGAGTAACCGTATTAACCAACCAGAGGACAAAAGTGCTGGAGGAGGTAGAATCCTTTTATTAATGTGGTTGAATGAGAAACACCTGGTAGATGATAACATCAGTGAAGCTATGACCTGTGGGAAAAAAACAGGATATTGCACCATGATTTACTGCAAGAAAACCACTCCACAAGGACAACAAGTGATGAATTTAAAGCCAGCAGAGGGTGGTTTGATAACAGCATCCAAAAACAAAACAAAGCAAAACAAAACAAAAACTGAAATACTTAGGAATCAGTCTAATAAAGGATGTAAAAGACCTCTAAGTTGCCAAACATTCACTGGCACCTCTTTCATAAATGGTTATGGAAAAACTGGCCCTACACATGCTGAAGATTAAAACTGGACCCATAGGTTTCACCATGCACTAAACTAAAATTGAAATGGATTAAAAATCTTAATATTAAAACAGAAACATTCATTCTACTGGAAGATATAGTACATAATACTCTTAAAGATGTTGATGTAGGCAAAGAGTTTATGAATAAAACCCGAATTGCAGGGAATTATCACTGTGAATCAACAACTGGGATCTCATCCATTTGAAAAGCATTTTCACAGCAAGTGAAACCAACAAGAGAGTAAAGAGACAACCCATATTTTTGGAGAAAATGTTTTCTATCTGTTCCTCAGACAAAAGATTACCATTGAGAGCATATGAAGGGCTAAAAAAATATCAGTCTTCCCAGATTTAATGATTGAATCCAAAAATGGGCATCTGAGATGAATACACACCTCTCAGATGGAGAAATATGCACAATAAATAAATATGTGGAAAAATGTTCAAATCACTGATCATTTGAGCGGTACAAATTAAAACAACACTGAGATTTTACCTCTTCCTGGGAAGAATGGCTGTTATCAAGAAATCACTCAATAACAAATGCTGGAGGGGCTGTGGGAACAAAGGAACTCTTTTCTACTCTTGGTGGGATTGTAGACTGGTGCAACACTATGAAAATCAGTGTGGAGATTCAGCAAAAGACTGGAATTGGAGGACCCATTGACCCAGCTATTCTCCTGGGTATCTTCCCAGAAGAATTTAAAACATCATACCACATGGATATATGCACATCCATGTTTATACCAACACAATGTTTATAGCTAGATCTTAGAAACAATCTAAATATCCATTAACTGAAGAGTGAATAAAAAGGATATGATACTTTTACAAACTGGAGTACCACTCAGCCACAAAGAAAGATAAACTTCAGACTTTTGTAGGTAAAAGAATATAAGTAGAGACCATAATTATTAGTGAAATAAATTAGACTCACATATAAACATTGTATTGAAAAATGAATCAAAAACATGTGGTTTTCTCATCCAATGGAGTATTCGTAGAGAAACACAAATCTGAGACATTCACTGTGCTGTTATTAAGGTGGTAGGCATCTATCACTGTGATATGCTGTTTTCAGTTATTCTAGAAAGAAAGTCAGTAGGAGACCAGCTGTACCAAATGAAACCTCTAGTCATAATTGTTTGAGGAATCTTCACACTGATTTCCATAGTGATTTCACTAGTCTATACCCCCACCAGCAGTACAAAAGCATTCCTTTTCCTCCACAGGCCAGCCAGCATTTGTTATTTGGTTCTCTTCTTAATACTTTCCATTCTCTCTGCAGTAGGATGGAATCTCAGCATTTTCGTACTTTGCATCTCTAGAAGAACCAGTAATGTTGAATTTTTTTTTCATATATTTATTTGATATTTGTGTTTCTTCAATTGAGAAGTGTATATTAATGTCAGATGCCCATTTTTGGACTGGGTCTTTAATTTTGGTGGATCTGTTATTTAAAATCTTTATATATTATAGATAGTAGTCTTTTGTCTGATGAACATCTGGCTAAAAGTTTTCCTAGTCTGTGGGTTGCCATTTCACTCTATAGGTAATTTATTTTGCTATGTAAATGTTTTCATTGGCATGAGAATCCACTTATTTACTATTTCTAGCATTTCTCATGCAATGAAAGGTTTTGGTTTCTTTTTCATGAAATTTTGGCTACATCTGTGTCTTTTGCTGTTTTACCTATTTCTCTTCCAGTAGATTTAGGATTTCTGTTACAATATTTAGATCTTTGATCCATTTTGAGTTTTCTTTAGTTCATGAATCTACTTCTATTTTTAGAAACATGAATCTACTTTTATTCTTTGGTATGTGGAAAGTTAATCACCAAAATACTTGTATATTTAATAAGTGAGTTAAATATCATAGCTGGATACAAATTCAATACTCAAAAATCAATAGTGTTACAGTATACAAACAACAAACTTACTGTGAGAGAAATATTAAGAATTAATCTAATAAAGAAAGTAAAACATCTATACTTTGAAAGTTTTAGTGCTCTAAAAAAGGACATCAGAGAGGTTTTAAGGAAATGGAAAAACATCCCTTATTCATGGATAAGAAGAGCCAACATAATAAAATTAATCATACTTCCAAAATTACTATACAGATTTAATGCAATCCCAAACAAAATACATTACCAAACCTCGCAGAGCTAAAGAAGACATTCCTAAAATTCATTTTGAACCAGAAGACACCTAGAATAGTCCAATCAATTTTAGGTAACAAAATCAGGGCAGGGAGAATCACAATTCTTGACTTCATAGTCTTGATATTAGCCTACAAATCCACCATGATAAAAACAGCACAGAAGTAGAAAAAAAAAAAAGACCTGAAATTCAATGGAACAGATTAGAAGATGCAGAAACAACTCCAAACACATTCAACCAATTTATTTTGACAAATGGGCCAAGCACATTCACCTGATGAAAGGTACTCTGTTATAATTTGCCCTGGTATGTCTGTGGTTGAATAGCAAACACGTAACACTACTTGTGCTAGAAACAAAAGCAATAGCAGTGAAGAAGTATAACTTCCAGTAAGTTAATTTTTCACATGGATTTATAATGATCTTTTATCTGTTTTATTTATCTTTCTAATTCTAAAAAGAATTAGTAGGCTGCATTGCATAGATTCTCAATGAAGGATTATGGATTTGTTAACATCCACGTTAAATCTTGTGTAGCACTGAATGCAAAAAAAAAAAATTCCTGAATTCCTTTGTACAGTGGTAGGGAAAATATATACAAAGGCAAGTTACTAATGCTTTCTCAGGTACTACTGACCAGTTCAGAGGTAGTGAACCTGTGTCACACATTTTTTCTTTCTTGCAAAACAGAAGATCAAAGTATGAGTTGCTGTTTCTAAATTGAAACCTGGGTGTTCAAGTTTAATTGAAATGTTGACTCTTTGTGATTAATAAGCGGGTTTAAGTTACAATTTGGGAGGCCCACCCTTCACCCGCAGGGAACTTCCCAGAGACCAGCATCTCAGCCAAGTCTGTTTGGGACCCGTAGGCCCGCCCTTCACCTGCAGGAAAACTCCCAGAGACCAGCATGTCTGCCTGACTGTTTGGGACCACCGGGAACCTCCCAGAGACCCGCAGAGTGGCCTGTGCTGTTTGGATTGGGAACTTTGCAGAGATAAGTATCTCAGCCTGACTGTTTGGGACTGGTAGGCCTGCCCTTAACCAGCAGGGAACCTCCTGGAGACCTGCCTGGGACAAAGTATGGTGGCTGGGCCTGGCTGCGATTCCACAGGCTCCAGGTTGACCATGCCCAGCATCTGCCTTACAACTTAGGGATCCAGGAGCCCAAAGAGGGGAGTTAGGACCCTGTGAGGAAGCCAAGAGCATGTGGGGGAGCCACTGCTGCTCCAGGAACTGAGGGTGCAAGAGGTAATTCACCACACATGCAGAGGAAGCATTGGAACACCCCTCAAAGCAAGGAAATACAGAAAAATGACAAAAGGAAAGACCAAAAGGCAGGCTCAAAGCTCTAGCCCTCTCCAAGAAAGCTTAGACGCCATGTATATAAAAGAAAAAAAAAGCCATACACCTGAAATGTCTGAAATGATATCAAATGAAATAAATATGCAAATAGGGAAAGCTGTGGAGAAATTCAAATCAGAAATACATGCCCAGGTAAAAGAAGAATTGATAAAAACAGTGAAAGAAATAGTGAACACATCTAGTGAAAACACAGCTAAAAAATTAGAGGAACAAAAAAAACAGATAGAATCCCTAAATAAACACTATATGAAAAAAACAGAATACATAAAGCATATTCAAGGAGATATACAGGAAATCAAAAATGCTATTGAAAGCTGCCAAAACTGCCTCAATGAAAGTGAAGATAGAATTTCAGACCTCAAAGATAAGATTGCAGCCGAGAACAGGAAAGACAAGATCTTTTAAAAATAACAAAGAATCAGGAAATAACAATTCAACAGCTGCAAGATGATGCAAAGAAAAATAAGAT
>PVJX010033768.1:0-19454 GCA_004027295.1 Dolichotis patagonum | reverse complement strand
CACCAGGACAACAGTAATAGGCAACATTGTATATCTCGTTGTCTTCACAATAGTTGTTCTTCTACTAGGTACAGCAAAATCAAAGAAATACACAACATTATAGAACACATCAACATAGAGTATTAAATAGAGCAACACCATTACTCAGGACAAAGCAAAACGGCGATAAAAATATCTGCCTTCAGAGACAGTAGAAGGAAACTCCCCCCACTTGCTGTACCAAATATGGTCACCTGCTAAGAGATACCCAGATCCCTGGATCCCAGTTGTTAAGGGGGGGGGGGGTATGTTTGCAGCAGGCTGGTTGCTGGTTGGCTCAGTCCTAAGTTCCAACATGCCGCGGATCTCAGGAAAAGCTCTTGCTTCTTGTTTCCCCGTCCTGGGGTGGCCACGGCTCTGCAGAAGTTCTAAAGTTGTAGGTAATTACCTATTTTGATTCATTAAAATTTAGAGCAAATGTTTGGTTTCTCTGATCATACTAACTTTTTTTGTTTGTTTGTTTATTTATTTATTTTGGTACCGGAGATTGAAGTCACAACCATGAGCTTGCAAGGCAGGCACTTATGCCACTGAGCTAAATCCCCACCCCTTTTTTGGTACCGGATCAAACTCATGACCTTGTGCATGCCAGGCAGGTGCTTACACCGCTGAGCTACATCCCTAGCCCCTGGTTTCTCTGTAATATTGTCACATACTTACATTCCAGTATAGTTTCCTGACTAAAAAAAGAAAGGGAAGCAACTCCTTAGCATCTTTAAAATTGCCAGCTGTGGTGGTACATGCCTGTAATCCCAGCACTGGTAGGCTGAGGCAGGAGGATCATTGCAAGTTCAAGACCAGCCTGGGCTACAAAGTGAGCTGAAGGCCAGCCTAAACTGCATAGTGAGACCTTGTCTCAAAAAGACCTTGTCTCAAAAAGACCAAAAAAAAAAAAAAAAATTGTACGTAGTCTTGGGTACCCATATTCATGACTACTTGTTTCAGTCTGGTTTGTTTTAGCCATACTGAGATTCATACTAGTTACATTCCTAGCTCATTTTTAATTTTTATTTTTTATTTTGAGACAAGGTTTCACTGAATTGCCCTGGCCAGGTTGGAACTTCCAGTCCTCCTGTCTTAGTCCCCAGAGTGCTGGAATTTTTTTTTTTTTTCCCAGAGTGCTGGAATTACAAGCCTGTGCCACCAAGCCTGTCAGTGTATGAAAATTTGTACCCAAGTGTCTAAATAGAGCCATCATCCCACTTCCCTGTATGGTTTAGGGTAAGAAAACGGTGGTGACAGTCACAAGCAGAAATCAAATAGATTCTGTGGAAGGAGAACAACAGTTTCTCAGGCCGCAAGTGAAACGAAGCAGCTAGGGATAGAATTGATAAAAATCAAAGAAAAAGACAAGTTGTATGGGGACAGGGATATAGCTCAGGGGTGCAGCACCTGCCTAGCAAGTGCAAGGCCATGAGTTTGATTCCTGGTACCAAAAAATAGTTTTTTTAAAAGCCTCTAAAAAAACAAACAAAAATACATTGTGACAATCCCTTGGGATCATTAAATCTAGCCATCTTTCTCATGCCTTTCAATCTATAGTGTTTGTCTTTCAATCTCGACTCATACACCCCTAAAAACAATTGCTCCTTCTGTAAGTTTATCAAGTGCTCTTTATGTGGCAGGCTAGGAATTTGGGGTATGATCACCTGTAATTCCAGCATTCTGGAGGTGGAGTTCAGCCTCCTGTGTGTGAGTTCAAGGCCACCCTGAACTACATGGGGAAACTCTGTCAAACAAAGAAATGAAATGTTTCAGTCCTTGCAGAATTTAGAACCTAGTCTTGTAAGGCAGTTTGTCCTGGAGTAAGTGGCTCTGGTGGTTAACAAGTTCTTATAGCTCTAGCTTTCTACCAGTGAGAAACAGTTCACACCCAGCCCCCTCCTATATATCTAGGAGTGTTTGTATTTGTGTTTGTGTTTGAGGCAGGTTCTTTTTATTGTCTGGGCTAAGCACAAGCTTTGGGGTTTAAGCTGTCCTCCTGCATCAGCCTCCAAAATGTCTTGTGTCCGTATTCCCAGGAGGCTGTCATATGTCAGCAGTTTTCCTTCTTGCATATCATAGTCTCATTGGATGATAAATCTTTTTTTGGGGGGGGGGGTCTTTTTGAGATAAGGTCTCACTATGCAGTTCAGGCTGGCCTTGAGCTCACTTTGTAGCCCAGGTTGGTCTTGAACTTGCAATGCTCCTCTTGCTTCAGCCTCCTGAGTGCTGGGATTACAGACAGATGCCACCATGCCCGGCTCCAGATCATTATTTTTTGTTTTGTTTTGTTTTTTATCTTTTTAAGACAGGGTTTCACTATATAGGTCAGGCTGGCATTGAACTTACTTTGTAGCCCAGGCTGGCCTCAAACTTGGAGCAGTCTTCCTGCGTCAGCCTCCTAAGTGCTGGGATTATGGGCTTATACCACCATGCCCAGCAGATAGTTATTTTTTAAAAGATTTTTGTTTTTTTAATGTATAAATTGGAATAGAATAATACCCATGAAATTGGGAGCAAGGCTTTGCCCTAGGCTGATCATTGTGCTGACCTCAGTTTTCAAATCTAGTAATAGCCATGCAATAACAACCATTAGCTAGGGGCATCATAGTTTATTCTCATTCATGCCCCGTGGGCCAGGTGGCATGAGTCACATTTTATACACTCAGAATTTGAGATCTGTGTAATTTGCTCATTCCCCCCCCCCCCCGCCATTGTAGGGGAGTGAACTCAGGGCTTCACACTGAGCTACATCTCTAACCCTATTTTTACATTTTGGGAGAGAGGTCTACTGAGTTGCTTGGGCTGGGGTCCAACTTGTGGTCCTCCTGCCTTAGCTTCTCAAGTGGCTGGTAGTACAGATATGGATTACACCACATCTGGCCCTTGACCCATTTTTTGAATTGGGTTTTATGTTTGGGGCAAGTTATTTTTTTTGTTTTGTTTTTAATTTGTTTTAGAGCTTCTTTATGTAATCTAGATATTAAAGTCTTAACAGTCAAGGCCAGGGATTTAGCTCAGTGGCATAAGGCATAAGCACCTGCCTGGCAAGCACGAGGTTGTGAGTTTGATCCCCAGTACCAAAAAAAAAAATCTTATCAGTCAAATATATAACTTCCAAGTGTTTTTTGTGTTCTGTAAGTTAGGTGCCTTTTCATTTTTTTTTTTTCTTTTCCTTGAGATAAGATCACACTGTGCAGTACAGGCTGGCCTTGAACTTGCTTATGTAGCACTGACTGGCCTCAAAGCATGGTCCTCCTGCCTCAGCCTCCTGAGTGCAGGGTTTACAGGCCTTTTCATTTTCTTGATAATGTTTGCTTATATCCATTTTATGTATTTTTCTTGTCACTTGTGCCTTTGGTGTCATATCTAAGAGTTTATTGCCCCTGATTGATACGTTTTGAAACTTTGTTGTAATTTTTTTCTTTTTTTTTTTTTAAATAAAATGGATTTGTGGGGGAAAAAAAATTCATTGCCAAATTCAAAGTCAGAAGATGTACCATGTTCTGAGTTTTACAGTTTTAGCTCTTATATTTAAGCTATTGATTCATTTTAATTTTTTATGCACAGTATGAAATGATACAAATTCTTTTGCAGTACAGCAGTTCAGTTGACCTAGCACCATTCATTGATAGAGTGTGTAGTCACAGTAATCAAATATTAGTTGGCCATAGTTGTATGGGTTTATTTCTGAACTCAGTTCTATTTTATTACTGTGTTTGTCTCCAATATGCTGATACCACGCCTTTTTTTTTTTTTTTTTAAACCACACTGTTTCGATTACTTTAGCTTTATGTGGTAATTGTGAAGCCAGGAAGTAATGAGTCTTCTGACTTTTGTTTGCGAGAGTCCATTGATTCATTGGTATGCCTTGCAATTCCATAAGAATTTGAAGGTCACAGGCAAGCCCATTGGCACAAGCCTATAATACCAGCTGTACAGCAGGGCTAAGCAGGAGAATCAAAAGTTTGAGGTCTGGGCAACTTCGTGAGACCCTGACTCAAAACATATGGGAAAAAAAAAAGGGATTGGGGATATAACTCAGTGCTGTCTGGTTTCAGTCCCCAATACTGCCAGAAAAATTAAAAGTTTGAAAGTCATCAGTTTTTCTATTTCTGCAAAAGAAAAACTGAGATTAGGTGTGCCCCAGCCAGCCTGACCCCAGTTTTCAGTATTAAAAAATCAGATCTTTTACAACATTCAGTTGTAAGACTTGGCTGCTACTCAGAGCTCACTGACAAGGGTTTGAAACTCTTGCTTTGACAGCTTTGATTCAGGTATAGATTAACAAAGAACACAGACAAATGGTAAAAATGGGTGAACCCAAGCACTCCGTAAAGGTCTAGGATGTTTTCTAATATATCCTTCCAGGCCCTGGCACATAGGTAGGTGCTCAGTAATTTATTGAATAACTAAATGAGTAAAGATCACAAATATCAGAATGATACCTGCCTCTTGATTTTTTTTATATATTGCATAGGTCTTTATTTTAGGTCTTTTTAGAGTTATTTTAAACCTTTTTGTTATTGTATAAGGTATTGTTGTTGTTGTTAATTGTTAGTGTTTTGACAGGAGTTTCACTACATAGTTGAGGTTGGCCTTGAACTCACTATGTTGCTCTCCTGCTTCAGCCTCCTGAGTGCTGGGGTTATGGGCTTGCAAACCTCTTTGAGAATCTGATGAAAGCTGGGAATCTTCTATAGGAATGCAACACATACTAATGCATTTACATACAGTTTTCTCATACCTTCAAGACAGTGTGTGCTCAAAGACCCATTCACATCATTATAACCATTGCACTCCTGATCTTCCTTTTATGTAGCCTGAGAATCTGTAGTCTTAGAATGTCAGGATGAGAAATGGAGGCTGACTGGGGGAAGTCAAAATTGCTGTGACCACCAGTGCTTCGTTGGGTCCTCTAAGGCAGTGGTTGTGAATCTATGGCATGTGTATCATTGAAAGCTCTAAAAGGTTTGCCATCGTTGGTCTAAGCCCTTGACTGCTTTTTGAATCAAATGTCAGAAGTTAGATAGTAGAGTTTCCAGGACACTGTCTGGATGAGTAGGGCTGTAGGAAACCTGCCAGCAACAGAAAGTGCCCTTCTCGCCTTGTCCTTGCATGATCTACACTAGACCAAAAAAGGGGGCTTATGTCCCAAGTATTAATTTCATTTATTTTTGTGTGTGTTCTCAGGATCAAGCCAGGGCCTTGCAAAGGCCAGGCATGTGCACTACCACTGAGCTATGCACTATACCCCCAGCCTGTTTTTTTTAAGGCAATGTCTCACTATATAGTTCGGGCTGTCATATCTGGACAGTGGGATTATTTACTGTCTATCTTACAACGAAGAAGTTTCTTGAGTATAGAAATTGACCTGCTCCTTCTCCATGCAGTAGAATGTTCAGTAACCTTGAGGGGTTTTTTGTTGTTTGCCTGTGGTCCTGGGGCTTGAACTTAGGACTTTGTGCATTTTAAGCAAGTGGTCCTGAGCTATATTGCCAGCCCCTCTTTTCTTTTTTTAAAATAAGGTCTCATAAATTGTCCATGCTAATCTTCATCCTTCTGTACCAGCCTCCTGAGTAGCGAGATTATAGGCGTGTGCTATTCCACCTTGCAGTAAATCTTTTTAAATTCATTAGGTAGCATCATATGGAAAGTTTTTTTTTTTTTTTGTAGTAAGTAGCTTCATTTATTGAAGACCACAGGACACTAGTAGGAATAGGGAAAAGGGTGAAAAGGTGAAAGGAAAAGGGAATTTGATAATCTAGGCATGTGGAAAGTATTCTGTATAGACTGCCAGAATCATAAGTTGATTAAAGTACATGTTCTCAGAAGGCTTTAATACCTGGCATACCTTTTTCTCCATTTTTCCATTCTCTGTCTCAGCTGCTGTATCCATCACAGTAACCATTAGACCCTCTTTTCAGGCCTCCCCCTCATCTTTCATTCTAAAATGATATTTTCCCTGTCCCTGTGTCAGTTTTGAGAGGACCCTGTTCAAAATCCACCATTTAGTATGCCATGCTGATCTAGATCTTCCCTTGGTGTTTTCAAAAGGCATGGTTAGTAGAGGTGGGAAAAAGGGAAGGAAGATGAGGAAGGAGCAAGATTGGCCCTATAGTGCTGCCATTTACTTCACAGTTACTCTGGCTAAGAGTTTCCTATGTGGTACTTTAATTATTACAAGAACCTTCCAAAGTCAAAAGGAAACTGGAACCTAGAGTCATTTGAGCATTTTGCCACAGTCATGGAAGCCACTAAAAATGACAGAACCAGGATATTTGTTCAGTCTGCCACACTCCCAAGTTTGTGGCATGGACCACCATTCTACTATACCTGTTTTAAGTAGACAGAGGTATCTAAGTATCCTGTTGTTGCCGATCTTAGATCTCTGTTTTTAGTTATGTCTGATACTCAAGTTGTCTTTATTCAGACTGTACAATATGGAACATAGCCCTTAACTGGGTGTGGTGGCACATGCCTGTAATCTCAGCACTTGGGAGGCCAAGGTAGGAAGATTGGCAGGGAGATCACTGCAAGGTCGAGGCTAGCCTGCACTACAAAGCAAGACCCTGTCTCTAAAATAAACAAGCAAACAAAAAAAATAAAATAAACAAACAACATAGCCCAGGATGTTAAGCAGAATAAACACTACATTGGTTACTGTTACTGTCTGAAGGGCCTTCATGTGCTTGTAGCTTTAAAAGCTAGAGTAAGAGTAGTCTTTAGGATTCGTGTCTGTGTAGTACCAAAGATTGAAACCAGAACCTGAGCTATATCTCCATTCCTTTTTATTTTTTTATTTTGAGATAGAGTCTCATTCAGTGGCCCAAGTTCAGGTGGACTTGAGATTCTCCTGCCTCAGCTTCCTAGGGTGCTGGGATTACAGGTGTGCACTGCTATATCCCATTATTTAGAATTTCTTAAGGATGCTTAACATTTTTTTCAAGTGAAAGAATGGAAGTCTGGCATTTTCTTGGCACCAGCTTGGATGTTAGAGCCAAAAGCCTGTAATGTGCGTTTTCACATCTCATGAAGTTAAAAGAATGATGCTTGCAGTGTATCGTGTCCTTGAATCTGTCTTATAGCCCATGTATGGAAAAGAGGTTGGGAAGTTCAAGAAGTGGAAAAGAAGCCAATGTGATTGGAGGGAAGGAGAAGATTGGTATGAAATGAAGCTAGAAATGGGAAGAGGCATGAGCCAGGATAAGGTAGAGACTTGAAGATCAAAGTTTCAGTACTGCTCTTATGTAACCCTCTTTGGTTGGAGAGTGTTTTAAAAGTAGAGCAGCTAGGGACTGGAGATATAGCTCAGAGGTGTAAGTGCCTGCCTGGCAAGTGCAAGGTCCTGACTTCGATTTCCAGTATCGAAGAAAAGAAAGGCAGCTAGCCAGGTGCAGTGGTGTATGCTTGTTATCCCAGCACTTGGGAGGCTGAGGCAGGAAGATTGGCATGAGTTCCAGGCCAGCCTAGGCTACTATATAAGACCCTGTCTCAAAAAAAAAAAAAAAAAAAAAAAAAAAAAAAAAAAAAAAAAAAAAAAAAAAAAAAAAAAAAAAAAAAAAAAAAAAAAAAAACAAGAAAAGAAAGAAAAAAAGAAAAGAAAAAAGTAAAACAGCCAGCTGTAATCCCAGCTGTTGGGGAGGCCGAGGGAGGAGAATCACAATTTTTAGGTCAGCTTGGGCAACTTAGACTCTATCTCAAAGTAAACGTTTTAAAAAAGGCCAGGAGTTGAATGCTTGCCTAGTGAGCACAGGCCATGAGTTAGTTAGCATGAAGGGCATGTGGGTAGAGAAAAGACCTGTTTCTGTTTCTATTCTGAAAGGTCAGTCTTACTGTCCTTAGCCCCTTACATCTGCTACATCTGTCCTCCAGAATCTTGCTACCTCAATGTGGATAACAGATTAACTTAAACTAGTTTAACCTTTGATCACCCCAGGGACTTTGTGCTATACTAGGCCTTATGATTGTTTGTTCTGGAGAAAAGTCTTACAGATGCATTGTGTTGAAGGTAATGAATGCAGAACCTTGAGTCTCAGTGAAATGCTACTGGGACCCCACGAGGTGCTTTGCTAAGATGCGTCCAAAAGAACAGTAAACCTGAAGGCCAGACATAGCCAAAAATGGTCCCTGGAATAGTTAAACAATTAAGTTAGCACTTATCTAAACTTTACCTTGCCAACATCTGCTCCTACGTAGTTCTTTATAAAAGAAAAGACTTTAATAAAAAGCTAGAGAAAAGTGTAATCAGGGCTTCAGTCCTAGAGGCTATTGCCCCCTTGATCTCATAACTTTGTCTCTTCTGTTTTCTTTTTATCCACTGCACTTCATTTTCAGGACCTGTCTCCTTGTAGAAACCAACACCTTAAAGCATCTGCAGGTATTAGCCTAGAAGTTTTCTTGTTCCCCTGATTCTGCAGACTTCTCCACAGAGGAATTCACAAGACACTTGTAACATACATGGAGTATAGAATGAGCAAAGCAGGTTCCTTTCTTCAAAGGTGGAGAGATGATGGTGCAAAAGCAGAGATGGAGCCTAAAGAACAGTTCAGCTCATCTTGCAGAGGCTTGCTTTCCACAAATGTTGACAGGATGTGCCTACCTGGCAGGGTTATTTTAAGAATATCACACTGAAGAAGGGCAGGCAAGGGAAAGGAGTGGGTGCACAGAGCCTCTGAGTGCCACAGAACATCACAGAAAGCACTGTGATTGGGCCATTAGAAGGTCCTTGGTAAATGGAAGCAGTAGCCAGAGTATGGTTGGAGAGGAGGGTGGTTAGGAGTTAGGATGATTAGACTGAAGTAACATAGATAGCAGTAGGTGGCTCAGGGCTGCATGTGGCTGAGCTGGTAAAGTCTGGGCGAACCATACATAGTGGTTAGCAGGAGGCACAGCCCATTCATAGTCCCTAGGCTTTATGGATGAACTTACCCAAGTACAGGTTAGGCGCTGCCTGGGGCAGGATGTTCAGGAAGATGAGATTTGTTTTTCTCTCTTTCCACCAGTTATCAGACTTGGCTATGACAGATTAAATGTATGCCCTCTTGAGCACCTGGAGTCCAATCCTCAGAGCACAGCAGCTTACTAGTAACCAGGAGAGTCAAGTGTGGCAAGTGGCAAGGGGAACGCTTAACAGTGCCCTTGCTACCAGGCTTGGTCATACTGCACGGCCCCCAGCTGTGACAGGTAGACTTCTAGATATGCCTCCAAAAGTTTGAGCCCTGTCTGAGGCAGTTTAGCAGAACCCTATCTCAAAATAAAAGTAAAAGGCTGGGGGTATAACTCAGTGCAGAGGCCCTGAGTTCATAGAGAGGGAGATGTTAAACTGGTATCTTTAGCAGAACACCCCTTTTTTCTAAACAAAACGTTACATGGAATCCTAGTATATAAATACAAATGCACTTTATAAGTTGTGATTTATAAGAGTTGCTTTTTATTTTTATTTTTTAGTAGTGCTAGGCATTAAACCAAGGGTTTAGAGCAGTGATGGTGAACCTTTTAGAACTTTTAGTGATAACAAACGGCATGGGTGCCATAGGTTTGCTACCACTGGCCTAGAGTATGCTGCATACACACTTTACTACTGAGACATGTATACTTCCAGCCCCAAGAATGACTTTAAAAAGCAATCAGAGGAACAGTACACTGTTACAGTGGATAAAAATAAATGACAATAGCAAGCTGGGCTTGGTGGCACATGGCTGTTAGCCTAGCATTCAGGAGGCTGAGCCAAAAGAACACCTTGAGTTCAAGGCCAGCACTAGACTACATAGAGAGTCCCTGTCTCAAAAAATAAAATAAAACAAGCAAGCTGGGGCAGGTGGTACATTCCTATAACCCCAACACTCAGGAAGCTGAGGCAGAAGGATCAATGTGAGTTCGAGGCCACCTAGACCTACATAGTGAGTTCAAGGCCAATTTGAATTACATAGGGATGCTTTGTCTTAAAAAGAAGAGCACAGTGGTACATGCCTATAATCCTAGCATTTAGGAAACTGAGGCAGAAGTAGCTCCATGAGTTTGAGGCCAGTTTGAACTACATAGCAAGACCCTGTCTCATAAAAACCAAAACAACCCCAAAATGACTATGCTATTATGAATAACAGAGCCAATCTTATACTAGTAACCCATCATCCAGTCAATTGCTGACCTTATTTTGCTCTAAGTGGTTGGTACAGACATTTGTATTTATTTATTTTTCTCGTTGCCATTTTGCAAAGAAAGCTTCTTGAGGAAGATTTGTAGGCAAATCAGCTTACCAGGGCAGCAAAAGTTAATGTGTGAGAAGCTACAGCATATTTGAAAGTGTTTTTTACGAAATTAATTTTTGAGGCAGAATCTCTCTCTGTAGTTAAGGCTGGCCTTGAACTCATGGCAGTCTTCCTGCTTCAGCCTCCCGAGTTTTGAGATTACAACCATGAGCTACCACACCCATGAAATGCAATTTTTAAAAAATTGAAATCCTAGCTGAACATGGTGTCACACACCTGTAATCCCAGCGCTGGAGGCTGAGACAGGAGATCCCAAGTTCAACACCAACTTGAACTACACAGTGAGACTTTTGTCTCTTAAAAAGTGTGTGGGGGGGGGCTAATCAGACATTTGTTGGACCTTTAAAGCAACTCCCTAGAGCTTTGTGGTTTTGAAAACTACTTCCAAAATAAAATTCCTGCTTTTCATTGGTGAGCAGATCATCCTCTAACTGTTGCCTATGCTCTGGCAATAGATAAATTCTCCCCACCCTATGGTTTCAAAATGCTCAGAGTTGAACTTCTTAACCCAATAGCTGCCCCATAAGGGGAATAGGGGAATGAACAACTTGGAGCCATCATTACTGCTCAAGGACCTTGGTGGCAACAGTTGCATCTCATGTGAATTTGGGTAGAATTTATTCCTCCCTTCTCTCCTCTTCCTTTCCTTTCAATTTGCTAGATTTTTTTTTTTGTTTTTTTGTCTCCCTGTGTAGCCAGGTTAGGTACAGATTTTCCTGCTTCAGCCTCCTGAGTGCTGGGGTTACAAAAGTGTACATCATACCTAGTTAGATTTCTAGTACACATTTTTGTATGATTTGACTTTAGTGAATGAGAGTCAAGTGTTCATTTCTTTCTTGTTGGGTTTAGCAGCCAGTTAAGGGGGGTGCTTTGTACTCAGAAGCTGCTTCTGGTATGCATTCTTGCCAGCTAACCAATGCATTGGGCTCATTGTGTCTTTGGTACTGCATGATTTTTAGGTCCATACACTGGAACAAGAAATTGAATAGTCTTAAAAAGTGATCAAGCCAAGCATGGTGGCACATGCCTGTAATCCTAACCCTCAGGATGTCAAGGCAGGAGGATTGCCTCGAGTTCAAGGCTAACATGAACTACATAGTGAAACTGTGTCTCAAAAAACAACAAAATTGACCAATTGCTAAGTAATTACTAACTTTGTCTTTTTTTCTCCATCCCTACAGGTTGGTGACATTGTAAAAGTCACAAGGATGAATATAAATGGCCAGTGGGAAGGCGAGGTGAATGGGCGCAAAGGGCTTTTCCCCTTTACGCATGTCAAAATCATTGACCCTCAAAACCCAGATGAAAATGAGTGATTGCTATTGCCCTGTTTCCTGCTGCTTTGTTGTTCTGCCTGTCAATAGTCTCCTTGAAGTGGGAAAGCATTCTCTCTCATAGGCAAGTTACACTGCATTGCCAGCGTCCAGCTTTCTGCAGGCTGGAGGTCTCTCATCCACATTTGGAATGCACACAGCGGCTGCCTCCTGGCGTTTGTATCATAGTCGTATCATCAAAGAGTAGCCGGTTTTAGAATTCTTTTGGATCATAAACTGGAAATACTGGTGGAAGCACACAAGTGGAGAGAAGTTGACAAGGAAAGGGTCTTCCTTCTCCTCACTGCCCTGATTGTACTTGGTACCAATTTGTCACGTTCATCAGAGAAAGCTTGAGGCCACAGCAAGATCCTGCCTTGTTGCTGTTCCACAGAGCAGTGACTCTGCCACCAACTCGTTTTTCCTTGGACAACAGAGGAACCATAAGGAAGAGAGAATTCTGTCCTAAATCCCCCACATAAGGCTTTTCTTGCGTTTTCTTTGTTTTGGTTTGGTTTTGGAAGACTTACTACATTGATGTGTCCTGAACAGATTTTTGAGTAGCAGGTTGGATTTTTGTGATAGTCCAGGAATGACATGTGCCTCTGAGCTTCTGTACTGAAGCTGCTGTAACTAAAGGAATATAGAAAGAACAACCCTGAAGCGGAGGCCTTTACTGTCTTGGTTGCCAATCGTATCCTGTTTTACCTTATAGCAGACACAAAATCAGCAGTCATGGTGTGCCAAGCTTTGCACACAGCCTCTTGGATTACTGTGTCGCAAAAGCATGAGAGTGGAGGGTGATTCTGGGAAACCTTTGTTTATCTTGTTTGCCAGTGACAGGAGCAATGAGGAGGGGGGAGCACTTAGCCAGTTTTCTTTCTAGCTTTTCAGTAAATGTATCCCTTTAAGATATAGGACTGAAGTTTCTTGTAAAATTTAGGTTGTTCATAGGATCATCAGATTCATTAGTGAATCATTAAACTGGATCATTCGATCTCCTTGCAGAAGCCCACCCCAGTTCTCCTCAAGCTGCCAGAGAAAGATGGTGCTGTTCATGCTGGTTCCATGTTCCCGAGCAAAGGAAATGCAAGCTCAGAAAACTGGTTAGTACACTTGAGATGTAGTGTTGTAGTGAATAGGAAGAACCCTTAACCAATTTACCATTAACCACTCATCAGTTTGTTAATGTGAAAGCATTTTTCTCTTAGCTGAAAGAGGACTTTTTACAAGCCAGCTGGTACAAATGTGTGACCAGTCCCTCATCTGCACATGGCAGACTAGAATTCTGGAACCTTTATAGTTCAGTCCGTTCTCCCTTCTGGACCCTGGTGAAGACTACCCTCAGCTCAGAATGAACACATCAGACCTGGAAATGTAGCAACAACCTAGAAAGTAATTCTAGCATTTATGAAGCATCTGCTGCAACTGTGGTCCTGTCTTTGGAGGTTTGGAGGTTTGAAGTGTTCTGGTGACAGAACCAGCAAAACAATGATTTTTCTATTTATTTTTCAGTTTCTCTGTAACTTGATATTTTGTCAGGCTGATAACTGCCATTTTAAAGGATCTTGAGAGCATTCCTGTAGCAAAATCATGGTGAATTGGAAGAAACACCTCAGCTGCCTGTATGTGGTTTTCTTAAAAAAAAGGCATAGAGCTCCATGTTTCATTAACCAATGAGAGGTGTGGCCACCTCCTGTACAGAAGCCAGTCCCCTTGCACTTGCCTGTTCTGCCAAGCTCTATTGAGTGGGGTTGTTCTCTTGTAGGCTCAGCCTGACACCCACAAGTGGTAGACATGTGACTGAGTCTCCAAACTCTTAGAAACAGTGCTTACCTTCTGGCAGTAGCCAGGTTCACCCCTGCCCTGGTTGTTACTTGCACCTGGGTATTAGCAGAAAGTAAAATACATGTCTTCTTCAAAGAGGACATGGGCCCTAAGGTGTTTCTAAACTAGATTGAGTTGAATTCCTGACACTTTTTGATCATAGCAGTTGGCTTACAGTACAGACAGACAGTGGCCATTTTGGAAAGCCGAGTTGGTGTTTTTTTTTTTTTCTTCCCAACCAGGGCTGCTGATCCACCCCTTGTGGAGTGCTTCAGAATCAAAGCACCAGATAAACCTAGAGTTTGGTTTCATGAGTTACTTCAGCCCATGTAAATGTCTCCGGGTCTGCCTGGGAGATTCTGAGCTTGGCATAACTTGAGCCTTGAGTCCTGAACTCTCAAGATACGTGCCAAAAGTAGTAATTTTTGACGTAGAACTTTTATCAGTTTTTTAATCAAGCAGGGAAATTCCTCTTTCACACTAAATAATAGAAAGCAGCACCTCTGCAGGAACTTCATACCCAGCTCCCTGCTGGTCTAGAAAGAGATTCATGCTTCATACAGCAGTGTGAATTTGACCCAGGGGTAGGCTTTCTTTTATGATTGTTCATTGTTGCTACTTGTTCTGCTCAACTGTGTGTAGAAAATATCTGGATGTTAAGTTAATTCACTATGGTTTTTCACCTGGAAATGAAACAAATTATATATAGGGGGCATTGACATTCTGATT
This sequence comes from Dolichotis patagonum, assembly GCA_004027295.1. Classification (NCBI taxonomy): domain Eukaryota; kingdom Metazoa; phylum Chordata; class Mammalia; order Rodentia; family Caviidae; genus Dolichotis; species Dolichotis patagonum. The sequence goes on along the minus strand of PVJX010033768.1, from coordinate 5,293 downwards.
AAAAACTTGCTTGTCCTGGGAAGAACCTCCAGTACAGGAGTCTTTCTTGTCATTTCTGTGCTGCATGGCACCACCTAATGACATGTTTAACAAAGAGGAAGCATTGACCAGCTGTTAGATGACTTTGGTCACCCAGACTTGACACTTCATACGCTGAAGGGAAGGAGGAAAAGACTGCTGCCCCTGCTTGGAGCTTCGTGCCCCTGGCCTTCCTTCACAGCTGTTTACAGACAAGGCAGGCCCGAGGTGAATGGCCAATTGCTCTTGTGACTTTCGCTCAGAGGATTATGAATTTTTTTTTTTAAAGGGATGATGTGTTTTTGTGCCAGGTGTGTATAATTTAATCCTTTAATATTATGTTCATTAACCTCTTAAATGAGTGAATTCGTGATTGTTTTAACACAGTTCCTAAGACTAAATGCTTTCTGTGGACACCACTGAGCTCTGCCTCAAACTCCATCCTCTGGGACTGGAGAACCATGTCGCCGGTAACTGCTGTCAGTGTGAACACTGAGCTGTTTGTGTGTTATAAAAGAAGTAGAAGGACAGTTCTCTGAGACAGGATCGTTGTCCCTGCAGGAGGAACAGTGGCCTTGCTTCTAGACGGTCTTCACTGTGTGTTTTAAAACAACAACAATGTAAAACTCTTTTGACCTGTAACTTAAAAATCATAAACTTCAGGCAATAATATTTTCTGTGTAAGCTTTTAAAATTATTTTTGGGATCATAGCTTGTTTTATTTTGTGCTATAAAATTAACAGTATTAAATGACTTATATTCTTAGAATACATTGAGTGTCCTTTCTTAACAGATTAGTGCCTTTTTATTTTTGTATTCTATTTTACGTTATTGGTCCCAGCATCAAACCCTTGTTTCCATGGCCTGTTTGTACATTGTCTCAATAAAACTTGCATCAGCCGGTGGTGGCAGCAGCGGCTTCAGTGTTTCAGTTTCTCCTCAGTCAGCCCCCACCAACCTCAGCAGCAGTTCAGCAGTGGTGAAACCCCTGGTGCTTCTCAGAAACATGCTCGTGCTGCTGCTGCTCCCTGAGAGCACCTTTTTGCCAATCTCAGACATTTGGGCCTTTCTCAGAAAGAGAAAGAATCTGCTGGTGAGATCCTGGTGCTGGGTGTTGGTCTTCTGAACATGGGGCAGTGGTTCCCACATACTGAACTATCATAGAGAAGTGGGGTGTTTTTCCTTCTAAGCATCTGTATTTGAAAGCATCTAAGTATGTGCTGAGCATGAATTAACTAGAATTGTTTCAAGCCAAGTCATGGAAAACAACCAATCAGGTTCCTAGAGGGCCCTGTTACCTAAATTCCATTTCTTATTTTTTGGGTGTTTTTTTTGTTTTGTTTTGGTTTTGGTTTTTTTTGTACCTGGTATCAAACTCACAACTTTGTGTTTGCCAGGCAGGCATTTGTGCCACTGAGCTAAATCCCTGGCATAAATTGCCTTTCTTAAATACCTTTTATTTGTATTTCTTTTGATATGGCGTCACTAAATTGCCCAGGGTGGGCTTGAACTTGGATGACTGCCTGAACCTCCAGTGTGCTGGGATTATAGACATGCACCACCACACCTGGCTTAAATTCCTTTCTGTTCCTTTCACTATGTGACTCTCCTGATGAGGGATAAGTTATTAGAGGACACTTGTGTAAGGCTTGCCAAAGGCCTCATACATTCCCTTCAGCCAGGACCCTGTCTCTCATCTCTGTGCCTGCACTCTGAGTATAGTTTATGTTTGATTTCACATGATTGTGCAGTATTCCATGCCTGTTTATGTACATGTTGAGAACTCCCAGTTTTTATGGTAAAAACTTGAATAACCTATACATTTCCCCCACCCAGTACTGAGACATGGACCTGCGGCCTTAAGGGTAGTAAGCAGTCACACTGCCATTGAGCTGCATCCCCGGTCCACCCACCAGCTCCCTTTTGTTTCTCCTATGTCCCTTTTAAAATCTTATTTTGAGACAGGATCTTCCCAAATTGACCTTCCTGCCTCAGACTTCTGAGTAGCTGAGATTATTGGCAAGCATCACCATGCCTGGCTCTCATATAATATACAGAACTGCACTGCTAAAATGTAGTCCTTGCCCCACCTCCTTGGAGGATTCTGCAGAATTTGAGAGACATTAGTCTTAACTGGAAATACCAAATCTGTCAAATCATTCTGGAAGGAATTACATCCAGAAGAATGTGTGAAGAATACCTTCAGTTTGAAAAGGTAAGTATTAGTAAGATTGGGTCCCTCTGTGATAGGAGTGACCCTTAGGCCACTGTGTAGGCGTTTCCTCTGCCTTGCTCCCCCGCCCCGCTAGATTAGGGAAATCCTGATCTCAGACCAGCAACCACATCTAACAACCTACTCTGCAAAAAATGCCACCACCCTTGCCCCCCGCCCCTACCTAAGACTTGATGGCTCTCTGGAATCCTAATCTTTCATTCTGGGAGGCTTTCTAAAACTGACACCAGCGCCACCCCCTAGCTTGCTGTTATTTGACACTTTTGTGGGTTTGTTTTTTTAATTAGTACATTTGCAATGCACAAATACATTTATTGTGGGGAGTAGGTATAAGTTGGTACAGGGCTAAGGATTTAGCTCAGCAGCATAAGTCCCTGTGTGACAAGTGCAAGGTTGGGAGTTCGATTCCTGGTACCCCCCCCCCCAAAGTTGTGGTATAAGTTGGTACATAAGTGTGGAGAGGGGAATTTTTGTTTTGTTTTTGGTACCAGAAATCAAACTCATGATCTCACACTTGCTAGGGAGGCACTTGTGCCACTGAGCTAAATCCTCAGCCCAAGAGAGGGGAATTTAGACAGGGTCTCCTTATGTAGTTCAGGCTGACCTTGAACATTGTAGCCCAGGCTAGCCTCAAACTCTTGAATTCTGCGTCAGCCTCCTGAGTGCTGGCACTACAGGTGTTGCCCAGCACACACAGCCATAATACATGTTAATTCTTTTTGTATTCCCCTCTCCCTCCATTTCTTGGTCCCCTTCCCATTTGCAAAAGATCTGTTTCCTATTATCTTTTCTTTGCTCTTTATAGTTTGGGTTTCTCATATAACCATGCAATATTTAAGCTTGTGCATCTGATTTCACTTAACATGGTCTCAGGTGCATCTGTTCTGAAATGGTCATTGCAGTCTTCTGCCCAAACACTGATGCTGCTTAGCACAGACAGGACTCCTCTGTTTGCTGGCCCTGCCCTGGCAAGCTAGGGCTGCAGAGGTGCTGAGAGCTCCATCAAGTTTCTTGGCAGGGGCCCTGCAGGGGCTGGCTAAGGTGCAAGCCCATGGAGGACCCTGCCCCAGTAGCCAGGGAGCACCCCGGAACCTGCTGTTCAGTCTCAGGGGTCCAAAAAGGGAAGACCAGTTGGGGAGAAGCCCTCTGGGTGCAGGGAGCTGCCATGCAGCCAAATCCCTGAAGGAAGTAGTGGATGTTCTGCTGCCTCCAGGGTGGGCGCCAAGAGGAACAAGGGCCCGGACAGAGCTGGAAAGACAGAGACCCAAGCCTTGGGGCCAGCGCTTTCTGGATGCGGGGTCACAGCCCACCTGACCTCAAAGACCCTGCCAGAGAATTTGAGAAATTCCTCTGAGGTATCAGAGTTGGAGGAAAAACATCCACAGGATGCACTATTCAGAAGATGGGAGTCAGGGCACTTGTATGGGCCTGTAGTTCCAACTGCTGGAAAACTGAGGCAGGAGGATGACTTGAGCCCAGGAATTTGAGACCAGCCTAAGCAACACAGCCAGACTCCCCACACACAAACTCATCCCCTAAAAGATGAAAGAGCTCCTTCTACCCTCTTGGTTACACTCCTCCAGAGTAACCTTTTGTAGTTTATTGTATCTTTCCAGTTAGTCTGTTATTCCATTACATACAAGTGCATACATCCCTGTACATATCTCCCTTCCCTCCCTCCTTTTATTAGTCTTCCTCCCTCTCTCCAGGGCCTTCCCAATGAGCTACATCCCCAGCCCTCCTTTCTTTTTTCTTTTCTTTTCTTTTCTTTTCTTTTCTTTTCTTTTCTTTTCTTTTCTTTTCCTTTCTTTCTTTCTTTCTTTCTTTCTTTCTTTCTTTCTTTCTTTCTTTCTTTCTTTCTTTCTTAAGGTTCTCACTAATTTTCTCAGTTCTTCAAACTGGGATTGAATTTTGATCTTCCTGCCTCGGCCACCCAGAATGCTGGGATTATAGGCATGCATTCAATTTTTTTCTCTACACACAGATAGCATACACTTCACTTTATTCCCCCAATCAATTTTAGAGATTGTTATGTATGTCATATCATCTGTGTTTCTTTTTAGTGCTATATAGTATTCCATCTGATGAATGTACTGTCACAAAGGACCTAAATCATTAAAATGAGTTCCCCTGAGTGACATTTCTGAATTAACAGCTCTAAGCATTTACAACTTTGAGAGCTGTTGTCAAACTGCCCTTTGTAGAGATTCCCTCAATTTATATCTTCTTTTTTTTTTTTTTTTTTGGTACAGGGGATGGAACTCATGACTGTGTGCTTGCAAGGCAGGCGTTTATGCCGCTGGGCTAAATCCCCAGACCCCTCAATTTATATTTTCAACAGCAATATATTTTTAAAAAAATTTAAGCCAGGCATGGTGGGGCATGCTTGTAATCTCAACACTCTGGAGACTGAGGCAAGAGGATAAAAAATTTGAGCCCAGGCTGAGCAATTTAGTGACTCAGCAAAACTCTCCCAAAATATAAAAAATAATGGTGTAGTATTTTTTTAAAAAATGTTTATAATGCAATTATAAACCTTGTCATGCATGGGAGAACAAGAATATTTTACCATTTGGCTGAGGCAGCTTATCCTAGCTCATCTACTGCTGAGAGTGTAGTGCTCATTTATGTTTTGTACCGGAGATCGAACTCATGACCTCAAACTTGCCAGGCAGGCACTTAAGCCACTGAGCTAAATCCCCAGCCTTCTTTTTTTGTTTTTGTGACATGGTCTCACTAAAATCCAGGCTGGCCTTGCATTCCCATGAGCCACCACACCACCTGCCAATCTTTTATTTTTTTAAAATGGTGGTTCTAGGGGTAGAACGAACTCTCCCACCGAGCTATATCCCCAGCCCTTTTGTTTTTCACTTAATTGTTTTTGTGATACTGGCAGGTGAACACTTAGTCCCTAATCTCTTCTTTTTATTTTGAAAGCTTGTTTGGAGGTTCTAGCAGGGGAGTGCAGCTATTCATACACCTTTCACGGAGATAGAGGGAAGGGGACACCTGTTTAAATAATTTTATTTAAAGAGAGAAAAA
>PVJX010033767.1:0-19433 GCA_004027295.1 Dolichotis patagonum | reverse complement strand
AAGGTTATAATGTCCATATCTTACTAATAAACTTATTTCCAGAGTTGACAATCAAATCCAGGTTTTTACTTGCAAATTTAATACACTATTTATTTATCTATTTATGCATTTATTTATGAGGAAAAAGACCAAATGCTCTCACATTGCTTGTCCACATTACTGAGATAAGAGACTTCTAGATTGTGAGGGTAATAATTTCCACACTGGTTGAACCAACTGATAAGTTCTGAGTTTTTAGCTAAATGGATATTATGAGCTGAGGTCTATTTGAAGGAGGTGGGTCATGAGGGAACTATACCTGGTCCTTGCCCCTTCTTTGGATCTTCCCAACCTCCTTTGCTTCCTTGATGATATAAGTTCAGCAACTGTCTTCTTTCCATCTGCTCTCTCTGCCTTGAAGTCAACCAACCAAACATGAAAATCTCTGAACCCATGAGTCAAATTAAACCTCTTTTCTTTTGACTTGTGCATGCCAGGTACTTTATTCCAGGGATGAACTCTCAGTAATACAAAACATTATTTGAATATTGTGAGAGTAATTATGTCTGGGGATTTCTGAGTTCTTTATAACACACTTTCTTGATACCCTGACCAAAATTTTAATTTCTAAATTTACTTTCTAACATAAATTATGAAACAATGAAAACAGTTTAAATATAAAGCAGATAGAACTAGACTTATTTTACTAACTTCCCAGTAAAAATGACATACTCATAGCACTGAAAGTTGTTGAAACAGACTAAGACCATGTTCAGAGATGGTTGAATGAGACTTAAAGAGACTTCTATGTACACCAAAATATCAGAGAACCTGCTTTTATAATATAGAATTTCTTTTCTTTTTCTTTTTTTTCCTTTTCTTTTCTTTCTTTTTTTTTTGGTGGTCTTATGCTTGCCAGGGAAGGGCTGAATATAGAATTTCTATCACTCTGTAACTGATTATAATGATTAAAGAGTTTGGAAAATTGAAAACACTCATGAATGTCATAGAGAAATCTTAGGGTTTATTAAAGGTAAACCATATAGTACTGCAGGAGAAAGAAAACAGGCAAGTATAGTGATTCAAGAGAATTAGGGTCATATTATCCTCAAGAATTACTTGGGAAATCAGAATGTTTCTAATTTTGAATAGAAACCACAATGTTATGTTTAAGGTACCTTGGTTTTATAAAAACGCTTGCTGAAGTTTTAAGTGGAGTCTTTTACATCTCCCCTGGCATGCAGCAAAGTCAAGCTGTGTAAAGGATTACATCAGGTAAAAGCCATCAATAACTGAAAAAGCATACCCAAGTCAACAGACAGTATTCAAACTTTAAACAGCACATTAAGATTGGTTAGTTTGACTGGTCATCATTATCATGTAATGAATCAGCTCAATCACCACTCATTTGATTAAACCATGCAACTATTGCATTCAGCTACAAAATATCTCAATTTACACACAATGCTAGCAAACAGTGGACACAAAACAAGTATTTATTGAATGTGTAGACACAACTGAGCAGAAACCACAGCCTCGATAAGTGAAATACATGGTTTGAGGCAAAAATATAAATGATTTTAAAAGTTTGGATTAAACATGGACAAAACAATTTCAACCAAACAATATAGGCATATGCAATACTCATTACTGTTAAAGTAAGGCGTGCTAATCTATACATTCTTCAATTCATACAATCAAGTAATATTTATTAATAATCTATTATGTGATATATGTAGTATATCATCAGCTTCTAATTTATAAACAACATATTTAGACAGCATTGTTTAGCAATATCTAAAATCCTTTTATATCAAGAAGTTGCTTTTTAATAATTAAAGTGTCTTGAAACAGCTTTGAATTAATCCATAAAACCAATCAATTTCTTCAAGGATATTTTATCTGGATGCCAATAAGACACAATCTAGGAAAGGAATGCCAGCTATTGGGAAGTAAACTATAAGAAATTAATGAGCATACAATTTTAGCTGTGGTCCAAGGTAAGAGTAGTAGTATTCTACAGCTGTAATTATGACTCAGGAGGCTCAAGCTATTTTAGGATGCTGACAACTCTCTGGACCCAGGATGATCTTTTGCTGATTATTAGGGGAGTGAAGCAGGAAGCTGTGTGATGCATTATCTAAACCAGCATTTGCTGCAACATGGATTACAGGTAAATCAAGAGGCCATTTAACACTGTTACTGAAGTACTGAGTTGAGAATGGGTTAGAACAGAACATCTTTAATGGTTTTATTTCATTCTACATCAATGGGAGATATTATATTATAAAAATAATATGTTAAAATGGGCTCAATATCCAATTTTAACATGTTTCCCAAATTTAATATCTCTTATGCATGTAAAACACTAAGGAACATATTATTTCAATAAAACTGCTATTTTGCATTTGCATTCTAGAGGCTGCATTTTGCATTATTAAGATGCTCTTATGAAAATTGGATAAACTGTAAAAGCTTTAGTGATGTGTTAAATTGGTAATTCTCTTATTTGTAATACATCACCAAAACAAATCAAATGTGTCCAAAATTATTAATCAGTAAAATGTAAAGTTGCTTTATATCAACAATAATAAAATCATATTTTAGAATGTCTGCTCTATTATAAAAAGAATAAAATTAAAGTGTAAATTAAAGTAAGATTCATTATGTTATAACTGACCCCACATGAAAGTAAGAGACATTGGTGAGATCACACTGCAGTCACCTACTCATCCCCTCCCATTCCTTCTGTGTGTGCTCAAACAGAATATAAGAACTTTCTTTGAAGAAGGAGACTCAATTCAGAATTCAAGGTAAAAATTTTAAATTGAATTAAAATTATATCCTATCATCTGTTATTTAGATGTCATGTCATTTGGGGTTAAGATATTCTTACAAACCACTTAAAAAGTTTTGTTTAAAGTGCAGTGGTTTAGCATATACTTAGTTCTTCACCATCAAAAGCATGTATTGTCAAGAATTTGTTTTTATAAAGGAAACGACTTTGTTTATGATAATGAATTTGTGTGTATATTTGTTATTTTAGTTAGATTTAAGATTATATTTGAATCATCAATCAAAGACTCCATATTAATTTAAAATAGCTATTCCCCAGTTCATCTGTTACGGTAACTCACCTTCTCAGGGTTTCATTTTATAAGAGGAAGAATTATCTAAATGTTAAATGTTCCAGGACTATGCAATTTCCAATTGCTATTGATAGACCCTGAAATGTTTTTTTCAATGTACTGGCGATTTACATTAAATATGGTCAAGTACCTACTTCACACAAAAGAACTACTGCTTTGTATTTCTGTCCTCCACATTTCCTGTATCATTTTTCAGGATGATTTTTCCGATTCTTTCTTTTAACTATCTTTGCAAAAAATATATTACTTAATGGGGGAAAAGATAATAAAAATAAGAATTTAAATTGCCCTATGTTTTTCAGAAGACTACATTTTTATGGCCATTTAATGCTGTTTAACTACTTGTTTTTTGCTTCCCTTGCCAAAATTTTTCCCCAGCCACAGATGTCAATTCGTACTCATCTGCTGCTCTGTTTCTTACTGACACCCTGCAGATTGCCAGGGTTGTATTCCAGCTCAAATTGGACCATGTGAGTAAGAAAAAATAATAAAATCTGTCAAATTTTCCTTAAACATCTCTTTACCTCCTTTCCCACAGTTTTATACTTTTATCATCAAACATATTTTTATTTCAGTTTTTTTTAATGTCTGGAAATTCAAATATGTATAGATCTTCATTATGCTTTTGGAAATTCTCAATATATGAAGCAATTCCTTTTGCAACAATATGTTATATAAGAAATTGTGTATATCAGAGACTTTAACATGCTATTCACTTATGTAGTTATTATAATATTAAATATAATAAATTTTCAAAAGCATCAGAGAGAATCCTGATAAAATTTATCTGGGTAGTATTTATATTCTTAAAAGCAAACAGTATTAATTTATAAATATTTTAATGTATCTTGAGTTGAACATTACACGTTCTGTAAAGAAAAATCTAAAATTTTTGGTCTCCACATTTTAAAAAGCTTTAGACATTAGATGTACATTTCAATATTTGGCCAATAGTTAATTTAGATAAAAGTTAATCATTTGTGAGTATCCTCAGTTAGTCAATGGAACCCTGTAGCATTTCAATTTATGAGAGTCTATTAGTATTTTCTGAATAAACAATTTTCAGGCTTCAATAGCTCCAACTACTTTAAAGGATCCTGTATCTTCATGCTTAGTCTCAGTATGACTTTAAGAAAAGACATAATTAATTCACGTAACAGACAAGATTTGAAATATTAGTGTGTCCACCAAAGAGCATTATTGCAACCTACTTTAACTCTACAAGTAGAAATGGGCTATTTCTACATATATTTACATATTTAGCTCTTATAGTAATTTTATATTAGGACACAATCTGGGATTCTTATAAAAAGAATAGGTGATTACTTTTAAAATAAAGCATTTTCTGATCCATAAGCATGTTTATTTTACTATGTTGTTTTAATAATAGGAAACTGGTCACTTATGAATTGATTGAGGCAAAAACATTGAGAAGGAAGAAAATGTTTTATTCTGTAAATTTTAAATGATATAATAATACATCATTTCTACAAGTATATGTGCAAAATTGTGTTTGATAAAAAGTGATGTATCACACTAGTCTATGAATCAAATCAATTCGCAAACATGTTTCCTTAAAGATATGTTCATTACAGCCACAGGTCTTGGAGCCAGACTTCCTTGAACTATCACCCTACTCTTCAGTGTATTTAGTGATATTAGTTGCCTATGTTTTAGATAACAGATTTATAAATTTCTCTAATAATTGTCAGTGGTTTGTAGTGTCATGAAGATAAGAAGTATTTAAACAGCTAGTACTTTTGAAGAGTGCCTCACATAATACATGCTTAGTAAATGAGTTAAAGTGCTGTCTCTCATTACCTCTTATTTTTGGTGATAAATAGATTGTCACCTAAAAAATTTTCATTATTTTACTTGAGACAGTAATGAAATATATGTAAAACTTGCTGTTTAACAAAATAAAACTTTACATAAACCTTTCCTACTTTTAGTACATTAGAGATGCTCTTCAATGTTTTTAAGAAAATCCATTCATGTTATATTTGTAAATCTTAAAGGATGTATAGAAAAAGAATAATAATGTGTTACTGGTTAACAAGCAGCCTCATAAGTGTGTCTCACATTTTGTTCCATAAAACCTTCTAAGAAATGAGTCATGCCACACATGTACACAAAATTATATATCCCATTAATTGCCTGCTATGCTTAAATGGATGCATAACTTCAAAGATACTGTATATAATTAGAGAATTATAATGTGTTATGGTTTTAGTCCATGGATTTATTTTATCTCAAAGCTTTGTCAAATTGCATTCTTATTGCATATTTGCCTAAAATGATAACTTTTTATATCAATTCATATAATTTCAAATTATATAATTTAAAATCACTTAAGCATCTGTCTTTAGCAATATCATTTAAATATTGATATTCTATACTCTTTGTTACAGATGGCTGAAAAAAATGAAGCATTCATGTGAACTATTTCTGTTTTCTGGTCACTGCTCTATCAAGTACAATCCCCAGGGCTCCTACATCTCCTTTATTTTGTTTCTGGCAGTCTTGTGTAAATTGGAGTGTTCCTGCTCTCATCTGCTCATTCCTTTACTGTCATAACAATCCCATTTTGTATTGGAAATTGGTCTTCTCTGAGGCTTAAATATTGCTTTATGTTCTTTATAGTTTCTATATTCTAAATGAAAACTAAGATTTATGATGCCCTGGAGAGACCACTTGGTTTCAGTCCTTCAAAGAAAAATGTTACATTAAAGACAGTGTAGTAACCCTGCAGTGCATCAGAACAGTTTATGAAATATTAACTCTGCTAAAAAGAGAGATAACAGCATGCTCAGTTATAGAGCTGACAATTATTGTATGTACTAATATGATATTATGAATACTCACAACAGTTCTGAAATTACTCATTTTCTAAAATGGTACTCAACTTATACTTTCCCTAGAATTAACTCCCCTCTGTCACATCAGTTTTTAAAACATTCTCTGTGTATCACTATGCAGCAAGTGCTGAATAACCTCAAGGTAATTCATCTGTTGTCTTGTAGAAGAAGAATCCGTCTTTCAGGATAAATGTGAAACATTAATAAAATTTCACAGGAATGCCATATAAATTCTATTTCTATCAAAAGCAAAACAACCTATTTTTTCTAAAAGATTATCTTCAAAAGATTATTCTTTATGTCATTTTCTGAACTCTAAATGGAGTAGCTCAAGAAACAGCTGACACTTTATCTATTTAAGGTTTGCATAAAGAATGTTGTCATTTAAATCATTAGATGTATTCCAATTTCTTTTTTTTATATGACTTAAACATATGATGTTAGGGCCCTGCAAGGTCAGTATTGCATAGTACTACATCATTTTATAAGAAGAAAATGTTTTTGAGATAATACAGCCGTTGTTTCCATTCTTCTATGTTGGAGTGGTCCTGCTCTGTACCTCACATAATTCTTTCATTAAAGTCATTAATAATGTTCCATCACTAATGTGTTTTTCCATTTTTGTCTCTTTATATCAGAATCACTATAGTTAACTAAAATTTCCCGTTTCAGAGTGCTGTTTCCTTAATGTCTGTGACATGATTTCTTACTACTAGTTGCCTATCAAAAGTCATGTGCTTCATTTTTGTTAAATAAATTATACTTTTAATGGTAATGTTTACCATTTTATAGTATCTGCCTAACAAAAGTATTAGTTGTTCTCTTCCAAAACAGAAAACCTTCTGTCATCATCAGAATACTATTGTCTTTCTCCGTCCTGAGTCATTTGAACTGGGATGTATGTGAACCTCAATTATGCTTTTTGTAACCTGACACCAATTGTACTGGTCATTCATTGAGAGAAAGATTTTCTTGATTTTCTTGTATCATATTTGATTTTCTGGTATCATACTGTCTCTAAACAATACTGGGAAACAGGAAGACATTTCATGACTATAAAGAAAGGTAATTTCAAAATACAGAAATGTCACAGTAGCAAAATAGCTAGGTCCTTAATAACATTGGACTGCAATGGAATTAAACAAATTATGAAATTTTCTTAATTCTTATTTTTATTATGGCATATTAAATCCACATATTGTATAATTCTGATACTCAGTCTGAAACATTGCAAATCATTCATCTGGATGTGAAATTAACATTTTTAAGGTACAGAATCAAAGAAAAACTTCTTTGTGGAAGTTAGATATCTGGGAAGTATCACAGTCTTATTTGAGGAATGATGCTTGCCATTTTAATTCAGCAAGCTAACAGCAGTTACAAAGAACAACTGTTAGATTCACAGGGTTGTAATTTTTTCTGACTCATTTCTGTAGTGCTTTAGAAATTGTTTGTGGCATAATCCCAGTGAAGTGGAGGTTCAAAAAGCAAAAAAAAAAAAAAAAAAAATTATGATACCACTGACGTCAAGAACAGACAATAGAAGTAATTAAGAAAAGAGTATGAATAGCAAGTTGTCTTCATTTTGGTTATATCAGTGTTTTATATGACTCAAGTAGAAAGGAAAAATACTGCATATAGATCAAAGATCTAGTTAACTGTTACTAAACATGTATTTCGCATAGATGTTTAAGGCATCAATATATGTTATGAATGCATGACATGAATAGAAAAATTTAGAGAACCAAAGGCTAAAGTCAATATGTATAAGAGACACTCATAAATATATTCTAATTATTCCATTAAAGACTATTTTTGAACATATTTTACTTGCTAAGTTCGTGCTACATACTCCAAAAGGAGAAAAGAAACAAAAAAGATACATTTTTGCATGTTCTTAAAGTTTATGTTCTAACAGGAGGGATACTACCATAATTGAAGGATTATACAATACCTAGGTACGTAGCTCTATTTTAATAACAGTATCAAATAAAAGATGTTATAAGAATGAAACTAGCAAGATTTTTTCTACAGAGGGAATACTTGCCCTTGAACCAAGAAATAAAGTTTAAATATATTTTTAAAAAGTATAAAGTAAAGAATTTGACATAAGACTCATTACCAGTAGCAAATTTGAACAAAAGACGTGTAAAAACATAATCTGGTTGATGAACAAAATGAACCTGTCATATTTAGTACTTGAGATAAAGAAGAAAAAGGTGAATATGAAATGTTGAGTTGAAGAGGCAGATCACAGTGATTGATTATGTAAGATGATGAAAATACAAAGATTTGTCCTGAGCTTAATATAAATTACAAGTTATTGAAGTATAAAAAAGCATGACAATAATTAATTTTAAAAGACTAACACATTGCTACAATAATGAGTATTCTGGTACTTTTGATATGAATTTGAATACAAGCACTTACAATGGGATTAGTATTGGGAAACGTGAATTTTTAGCATGTACACTTACTAGTGACATAAAACACAACTGCAACACAAATTTACAAACATTTGCTTCCGTTTTACGTAAAAAAGTAATTCCAGAACTGCAATTGTCAGGATCTAATGTCTGTGTGCTTGCTTCCTGAACTTTCCATTAACTGAATGTGACATCTCTGTTCAAAAGGTGTGCTGGCTCCAGCTGAAACCAGAAATCTAACCAGTGCAAAAGCAGAAAGGGCGGTATCAGAACATAGGATCTTTTCAAGAATAACTCTGAAACATACATAAACCACTTATTTTTCCATCTCACTAAGAATGCAGTCACTTAGACAAAACTAGATTCAAGGAAGCCTAAAAATTTAACTTTAATTTTGCCCAGAAAAGGTTTTTTATATTTTCCTAAATGCTGTGGAAGAAGTAAAGAGGACAACACATGATGTGAGGAAGACAAGAGAAACAATTGGTCCTGAGACTCATACAGCGTGTGAAAATAATCAGTCATTGCATAAATAAGTTTCTACAAATCTTTCTTGATGATTAATAATATCATGCCCTATTTGTTAGTATTAGAGGATCAACATATTGTTTAATAAAAGCAAACTACATCTGACATGCAGAAGAAAAATAACTTATCCTTGTAGAGTCTTGCCCTAAATTTAGTTAAGTGGTTACAAAAGCTTCTGCAGGAATTGTGTAACTACATGTACCAAAGAGTTACTCCTGAATATTTAAAAGCTCCCTTTCTTGAAGTTATTTGATGATATTTCACAATATTAGCAACTGTTATATTAAAATATAGTCAGAAATGTTCAAAATTTATTTCAGAGATTGCAGAGATATATTGCAAAACATCCTAAGTATGTGTGTAAGAAATTTAAAAATACTTAACCTATAAAAAGGCAAGTAAAAAAAAAAAGGAAACCTATAAATAAACAAAATGGCAAAGGTCTAAAACTTCAAAATTTAAATGTACCAATCAAAAGATTGAGATTGATAAAGTAACTAAAATTATGATGGATCTATATAACTGTTCATAAGAAATATTACATTCATGTAAAACAAAATAAAAGTTCAAATATTAATAAAAAGAAGGAAATTTTTTAATGATGAAGTAAAGAAAAGTACTAGAGATAAAGAAAGACAATATGTAAAGCGACAATATCCATCAAAAAAGACAGAATATTTCAGATAGGTAATATAAACTTACAAAACTGCAACATATATGAAGCAAAAAAATGATAGGCCTGAAAGGAGAAATGGACTTATTCATAATTAGAGCTATAGTCATTAATTCTTTCTTTTCTGCAACTACTAAAACTAACTGGAATAAGATAAGAAAATATTAGGAAAGATAGAAAACAAAATTGACCAGTACAATCTAATTATTGACAAAGAATAATCTTTGAATGAAAGAATAAATATGGAAATATGGAATATCCACTAATGAATCAGAATAACATTTAAAATACTGTATTTTATAATATATGAGATATAATTTAAACACTACTAAAAGGGAAACTCATATCACTAAATAATGATACTTGATATGAGAAAAATGAACAATGTATTCTTTCAAGAAGAAATTTGAATAAAAGTACAATGCTAAAAACATAAAAGAAAAAATCATGAGGTCATGATTCAATGAAAATGAAAATAAGAAAACAGAAAATTAAACAAAGCTTGGTTCCTACCCCCAATGAGCATAAAACAAGTCTCTCAGAAGGCTGACAAAAATAAAGAAGTAATATATCATCGATATCAATACAAAATGAAATACCATTCTTATTCAGCTATTAAAAGAATGATAAAGCAATAATACTTACATGTTCTCAGAGAAATGACAGAAATATGTGCATGATATCTTCAATCACAGTAGCCCATATTTGAAATAATTTAGTTATCATTTAATGAATAAATGGTAAACAAGAAAGTATAAGTGAGATAAACATCTAGCAATAAACTGAATAAACTATTTAAACTCTCAACAACTCATCTGCACCTGAAAAGAAAAAGTCAATCTCAGAATGTGACATGTAAGATTATTCCCTTTATATAATATTTTGAAAGACAAAACTTTACCTATGGCAAACAAATTGGTGATTTATAGGGGTAGGATACTGACATGGTGGTAGTTTTCCTCAGAGAGGTGAATGTAAAAGGATAATGGAAAGAATCTACGTGGATATATAATTTTTCTGCATCTTGAACATTGTATTGAATATACAAATCTATACAGATGATACAATTATAGACATGTTCATACATGTACAAAAATTAATGAATGTATAACTATAGATTTCTGAATGATAACTTTGTATCTGTGTTAGTGTCTTTGCTGTGATTATGTCTTACAGTTAGCAAGATGTGACAATGAGTGGACACTGCTTAAGAACACATTGGATATCTCCATACTATTTCTTATAATTTTGTAAGAGTTTGAAGTTATTGAAACAACATTTTCTAATAAAAGTGATGTAGACAACCATATGTTTTATCTTCTTCTATGAAGTTATGAAGTTTTATTTATTTATTTATTTATTTATTTATTTATTTATTTTCTAAGCAAATATCTGTGTCTCTTCATTGGCTTGCTCTTCCTGCTGATCCATCCAATCTGGGTCTTTCAGTCTGAGTCTCAAAACAAACTTAGAACAGTTACAGTAATTCTTAAAGCTTAAAGACTGGCATGCTCTATTCTTTGTAACTTTATAAATATTCTACTCCACTTTTTCTGAAGTGACAAACACTGGGTTATCCCTTGAAGCATTCCTTGGCCACCCTCTGGGGTTTTGCATTTGTTTTTGTTTTGCGTTTTGTTTTGGTTATTAGAGACAGGCTGTCACAGTGTAGCCAGGCTGACCTGAGCTGCCAGTGCTCCTCCTGCACGTGTCACCATGGCTGCCCATCTTCCTTATACAGACTAAGAGCTCTACTCTGCATCAGCAACCTGTTTCTGCCAGGACTGGTCATTGGATCCCATTCTTTCAGTGGATGTGAGGAAATGTCTCTGGCCAAGCATTCATTCAAACTGATTATGAGGACAGAATGAGTTCACTTATAGAATTTTTCTTTCTGTATCTCTCTACATTTATCCTCCATTTCACACAGATTTGATGGTAATTAAACCTATAAACATATTGTGATCATGAGAGAAAAATAATGATACCTGACAAGAGGACAAAGGAACCAAAACCAAGCCTATTGACAATTGTGACTGATAACTTAGAAATTATCATAAGTGACAAAAATAAACTTTTACATTGTTAACCCATTATGGTTTGATTACCCTTTTTTTTTTTTCTGTACCAGGGATCCAACTCTCAACCTCATGCTTGGCAGGGCACTTAAGCCGCTGAGCCAAAACTCCAGTGATTACCTAATTCTTATAGCTACACATACAACAAGATGAAGCAATCTTTGAATTAAAAGCAATCAGTGAATTAGAGGTCAGAGAGTTTGCAGCATGTCAGTTGCACAGTTTTAGTAAATCATTATGAAGCTTATGTGTCAACTGTCAACAATGCCTCATTAATGTGATAACTGATGGTATGATTAGGATAATGATAAAAACAACAAAGAAGGTGATGAAGTTATTGACCCCTTAACTTTGTATCACTGTTCCAAGCACTTAATAGGCACTACTGTCTTTATTACTCCAAATAATCATGTGATATAAAATTGTTCTATCTCCAATTCACAGGAAATGTAACAGAGCTCTGAGTTAAATTTCTTGCTGGAATATATTTGGGAAGTGGCAGAGGCAGAATTCCTTTCTGCAACTTAATGGCTCTGAAACTACATATTTCACACTAATCTTAACTTGCACTATTGTTATTTGAAAGCAATAAAGATCTGGCGTTTATTTGGCAATAATTCAGACTATTAACACTACTTACTTTGTTAATTGAAGTTTCCCTTCTGTGCATGGACATTTTCCTCCAAGTGTCATGCTGTAGATATGCCACTTAGAATTTGTGGTAGGAGTTGTAGAGTGGCGCACATAGATTCAACTCTGTACAAAACATAAAAGATGTAATAAGATAGACTTCTCTTGTATTTGAGTTACTTATAAGAAAATTTAGCAATCATTTTGTGGGATTAATATAAGACTTGTGTTCTTTTATTTTTCTTTTCTAAACAACAGATAATAGTGTATAAAATTCACTCATTAGTTTAAACATTTGAAATATCAGAGTAAAAACCAAAGAAATCCATACTTGTTTTTAGTAGAAAATGTCTACGTGGGTGTTTCATTGTCTTTCTGATTGAATCCCTGCTATTAAGCAGCCATAGTAGTCATCCTTTGGAAAGCAATAGAAAATT
Source organism: Dolichotis patagonum (assembly GCA_004027295.1). Taxonomy (NCBI): domain Eukaryota; kingdom Metazoa; phylum Chordata; class Mammalia; order Rodentia; family Caviidae; genus Dolichotis; species Dolichotis patagonum. Next base: position 6,675 of record PVJX010033767.1, on the reverse strand, counting down.
TTTTTTATGTGACTAAGATTTTCTTATTCCTTGTTATACTCTGTAGATTGTAATAAATTCCTTAATAGTTTCTAAGAAAATATATAAAATATTGTTGCATTTAGATTTAATTCAAAGTCAACAAAGGAGGAGGTACCAATCAGAGAGAATGACTAGAATGTTACTTAGTTTCTAGATGTCATTTATAGTAATTACTGTGGTATAAATATTAGAAAGAAGAGTCAAATATTGAATTTTAACAACAAATCCACATCTATTTCTAAAAATTTGATCATAAATACAAAAACTACAAACTCAACAGTACATAAAATAAGATTGGTACCCACTTGAAGGTTTTGTTCTTTGAAAAACTGCTTAATTAAGAGATTGCAACACAGTCTGTAGATCCTCCTTGAGACTCTGTTTCTTAAATCATCTAAATGGCCTATAACTCCAAAGTAATTCTACACACTTTGTGTCTTTTTCTGTTGCGAGAAAAGTAGCAGTCTCTACATGGTTTGGTTTCATTCAGTATTCCTGCTAATCTTTCCTTTCTTAATCATTTTTAAAGACACAGTTGATGGCATATAATCAATATATACAGTAAACATTAAAATTCTTCATAAGTATACTGAAGCCAAAGAGGGCAAACCAGGAATGTTACATGAGAATTGTGTATAAAACAACTCTACTTTGTTCCACAATGCAGTATAATGCTTAAAACATCTTTTATCAGAGGACTTTAGCTATTTATCTTAAGTATTCTTAGTAAGTATATAATTTTAGAACTTTTGGGGTTTTTTTTACATTTTACACATTTTTATATAAAAAATAAAAAGAGTACGAACTAATGAATATCATATTCTGGTATATGTGTACGTTGTACAATGTTTAGATTGTGTTAAATATATACATCTTCTCACAGCCTTTATTGAAAAACTTTCACAATCCTTTCTTTGGCACAACACTATGCAGTTATAACTTCTAGTCACCACTCTGTGCAGCAGCACACCAGAGCTTCTTCCTGTTAGGTATATGCAAAGGAAATGAAAACAGCATATGAAACAGCCATTTGCACATCTATGTTCTTTCAAGCACAATTTACCACATCTATAAAAGTAAAGAATTTTTAAATGTCCATCACCTGGTGGATGAATAAAGGAAATGTGGTGTATACACACCATGAAATACTACCCAGGCAACCAAAAGAAGAAAATATGCACTGTTGTGACTACATAGATGGAACAGGAGATCTTTATGTTACATGATCTCAATCATATGGAGAATACATAAAAGCTGATCTTATAAACAGTGGTAGCAGAATGCTGGATAAAAATGTTGGGGAATGTAAATGGAAAGAGAGACTGGTGAAGGAGAAGTTCTATTTGTTTTGACAAAGTGCTATCTAAAACTATGTTAAATTAATATTTGAATCATCTCAAAATTTGTATGTATATTTCTTAAGTGTTGTTGTGTTACTAAAAGTATTAAGCTTTACAAAAATGACTTAAACTTCAACTTTTTAGGTTTATTTGCATTTAACATCAAATTGTGATCAAACTCTATGTGAATGCTAAAGTAACAAATTATAAAAATGAAAGACTTTACCATTATTCCTCTTCAAAATATTTCCTATCATTTAGAACACACCTTTTTCGTCATTCTTGTCACTTTCTAAAGCGGCTCTCCAAATCCTTTTTTGGGACTGTCTTTATGAGGTATGATTAAAAATATAATAAATGCCACTGCAAAGTGTCATCCAGTGGAGAGGCAGGCTCACAAAGACTTTATGGTGGACCCTCATCCACCTATTCTCCAAATCTGGCACCATTCAACTACGGGTACTTTTCCAAGACAAAATGACCACAAAAAGTAAATGTTTGGAATTGATTTGGCACAGCAAGACAGCCACACAGTGCAATTAAAATACTGAAAAAGAGACATTTTATGACTACTTCAGAAAGTAGCAAGCGTGACATGGTGTGTGTGTGGAGAGAAAGTATTCTGAGGTAGATTGGTGATGCTGTGTCTTTTTAAATTTAAACATTTTAAGCATTTAAGAACTCACTATTCTTTTGGTCAAACATCAGTTTTTAATTATATTTCATAATCAAGAGAAACCTTTTCTTGCAATGTTTTTAATGTATGTATTACTTTTCTGAGCAGTAACCTGAATTTAAAACTAGGTGACCCTGAACTATTCAGCTAGAATATCTTAAGTCCACACCACTCATCTTCTCAATATGTTATGGTGAACTACCATTTTGCAAATTATATTTTGTTCATCTCAGGTGATAGTAAAATTATTCATAACACCTCTATACTCTTCCTACAAATATTACCACTGCTCTTATTGTCATTTTCCTAGTGTTAACAGTGACACTCTTTATGTATATAATTTCTATTCTGTACATTTTTAAGAAACAATGAGACAGAATTCCTTTTATTTTCAGTTACTGGAGGATGTTCATATTATGAAAATATTTCCTTTCCTACAGATTTCAAGAATTTTATGAAAACATCCTTGTCCTATAGAAAAGAAAATTCAACTGGAAAATTTATTGATTTTTCCTTTTTGTTTGTTTTAGTTCTACAAGACCAATCACTATGTTAGTGATAATTTAAATTTTTCAAATGGCTAATCCATTATTCTCTCCATCTATGGAGTTCATAGAACATTAGTCATGTTTTAATTCATGACTTTCCTTCCCCTCAAGGAGTCAGGAGTAAATTCACCCATAGCACCACATTTTTAGGAGCCTATTGAAATTAAAGACTAGATACTGGGTCCTGACCTAGATATCCAATCTCCCAAATGAGTGTAAGGTGAAGGTTTAAATAAATGAGACAAGTGGTATCATTTTAGGGCTGCAGGAGGTTCAAAACCCTTTAGTTGAGTTTGAGACGCTGAGGACTAAGACAAAGACTTCTCTGGACCGCCCATATTTATTAGGTTCAAAACAAAGGGCAGGGAAACTGAGGAAAGCAAGGAGAAATGAGTAGAACCTTGGGACTCACTTCAAATACTTCTCCAAGTAATAAATTATGTCAATTTAAGAGAACCGTCTTATCTGTGGGATGACATTTATGGTAGAAGTGAAACTGTAGGAGTGGTATTCATTCAGCTGCAGTCTCTATTTACTTAATTAGTGTTGGAGCCAAGTGTCTGCAGCTGTGGCCTTATTTTGCCTTTTGAGGTATCTCTGGCCTCACAGGCCACTACAGGCCTCAGCCAGGACCAGCGATTCATAGAGGTTCACTTACTATGAATTAGCACCTGTCACCAGGCAAGGGGCCAAGGACTAGGACAGACTCACAGATAAACATAGAAAGCCAATTAGTGAATTTTAAATCCTGCTCAGAGCTGCTTTGTAGTGGTATCCAACAACTAGAGTCGATTTCAAACCATGGATAAGATCATACTTTTATGTAGCTTTTCTCTTTTTAAGAGTTTAGAAATGCTGTCAACAACAGAATAGCACACTGATTTCATGACACTGTCAGTTGATTTGCTCAGGTCTATCCACAGTGGTCAAGAACAATCTACAAACTTTGTGGACATCAACCCTTTAATAAAAGCAATGAATACATGTTCATGCGGGGTGAAAATGCTTTTCTCCACTCAGCCACTTTCCTTCATTTATGAGACCCCAAAAAGAATCAATATCACTGAAGTAAGATCTTACCACTGCAAGTCTAGTTTTGTCTATGTAGAGGGGTCAAGAGGGGCCACTATATTCACTGTTCTATCTCTTCTTCACCCCTAGTCCCACAAACACTATGTGATTTAAATCAGTCTGGACGGTAAGGTCTTTTATTCCTGTGCAAGTAGTTAGAATAGAAACTTCCAGAAACTCAGGTTATTCCTATCTCAGAGACTCTATTTGTAGCCTTTGCACATTCTTATATTACCTCTTCTCCAATTCTTCTTTAATTTCTGAAGCTCTTTCCAGATTCTTTCAGAACTCCATGAATCCCAGCTCTCAATGCCTTATATGAACACTGCTCTCAACATTTTGCTGTGCTATGTATTTCTCTAAACTTTGCATACAGTAACTTAGCCAAAGAAATTGGTGGCACAATTTTTTCTTTTTTTCATATAATTTTTATAACTTTGGACTGAGAATAAAAGAGATAATTTTTGTTCCACATTTTATTATTAGTTCTTGACATAGTTTCACATTGTATGTATTTTTTTAAAAGCTCCTCATTTTGACATATATATTTATCAGAATGTAACTACTAGAAGTAACTGGATGTATAAAATTGTGTATTTTTTGCCTTTAAAAAATTTGACTCAAATATCATGCTGAAGTAAAATAGGTTCCATTAAACCAGAATATTTTCAATCTCTGCTATATACCAAAACATCAATATTAACTGATGATAACATCACTTTCATGAGTTTCTGTAATATTATTTAAATCCACTCTATACAATAACCAAAATCTGTCTCTTTATCTCACTGTGGTATTTCAGTTCAAGATTTTTCCAGCCTAACTGGGCCTCAATTCTATTATGACAACCACATTCATTCTTTTCAGGCCACTGATATCTTCTCTTATTTTGCTATACTTTCTCGAAAAGGCTACAGCCCTGATTAAATCAACTCTTCACTGGTATCATGGCAGTTATTTATCTTCCTATAAACTTGATTGGCTTTTCGAGTGAGTTCTTAATGTCACCCCCCAGAAGTTATAAGATCTTAAATTCTTAGAAAATGAATTTTTCATAGTTATTCTTGTCAACTCAAAGCCAAATATTCTTCTCTGAGTCACATTTCCATCTGGTTATTTGGTTTTTGTATCACAAGGCACAGTGAGAGAGAGAGAGAGAGAGAGAGAGAGAGAAGAGAGAGGAGAATTCCATACATGTCAGTTCTGAAAGCGTATAGATCTTACTGACTCTGCAGTAGGCTCACATGATTAGAGTGTGCTCCTGCCAATGTTGAAGATTTAGGCTGTCAAACCTTTAAGGAGTTGTTGAGGTCTGCAAACACTTCTGCTAAGATATTCTCTGCAAATTTTCTTAGAAACTTTTTGTTTATTCTCCAATTTCCTTTTTTTTTTCTTTTTCATCACATATATGTTCACTAGAGGATAGGAATTTGTACAGTTATCAAATTATAGGATTACTCTCATGCAAGCAATTCACTGATGAATGAAACATTGTTATGTGTGGATGATGAGATCACCAGTACTAAAATTTCATCTGGACACTTTTCCTGTTTCCCCATTCTGATCTGCAAAGCAGTCTTCAAAGATTTTATAAATATGGAGTCTCATTTCTCTGCAACATTTTTTTCTCTATGACATAAAATCCAGTCAGAATTTTACCTCCACCTTCTTATTAATACCGTGATTAGCCAGACAACTGTTACACTCTGATACTGTTAAATTCAACACTCAAGTCTCATCGTATTGGACTATGTAACTTCTTTGAGGATTTTGTTGATGTTATTGTTTCTCATTTTCTAGTAGAATGTGAAACTTCCTTAAATTGCTTGGTGTCTTGCAGTTTCCCAATGAGTGCAGTAATTATTTTGTTATTTAGTAGTATGAGAGCTAACTAGAATGATGCACATTGAAACCTATTTTGGCAGAGGAAGAGTAAATGCCTCAAAGGAGCCTTGAAAGAAAAGACAAAACATATTTTAAAGAAAAACATGTTTTCTTTAATGGAACATATAGGACAGTTAGTATTTCAAAGAAAAGAGTATTAATACTGCCATCATATACTCCATAGAATGCCTCTTTGTTCGTTAACTCCTGATCCATGTACACATTTTATTCTCATGCAACTGTACAAAATAGCTTATGTTATTATTCTCATTCTTAACATAATTTATCACACATACTCAAACAAAGGAGATTCTAGATTTTTGAATTGATTGGAATACTGGCCTATGCACTAGGGTTATGCTAACTCCAACAAAAGAATACTATGGGAAAATCTAGGAATTGGAAAGCAGTTTAATATATGATACAAGAAAAGCAAAAGAGGCAAAAATTGTAGCATTTGTACAATGATTGCATGTTAAATATGCTTATCAGAACTTCAGTTAATCTTCACAGTATTTTCAAACAAAGGCTTATTGTACAAAACTTAATAGCTAGATATGTAAGTTAAATCATGTTCCCAAGACCATAAAACTAGACAATATTTAATATGGAAAACAAAACAATATATTTTTATTTCAAATCCATCAACTTTTTAATTAAAAACTTAACCATGGGTGAAACTGTAGCAGGCAGCTGAGTTAGTCAAAAAAATACGGTAGGCAGTCACATCAGGCTAGGTCCTCAATAGAGCCAGTGCTGACACCTGGAAGCTGCCTGGAACTGACACCTCCTGCTGTGGACCAGGCCTCAAGACAAAAGACCATACAAATGTACCCACATCCTAAGGATTGACACCCCAAATACTTCCCATCCCCCTAGCAAAGAGTCACTGCTCTGTAAGAATGCGGCTTGCTAGGTGATGTGACGTGCTTCCCCGTTTGTCCCTAATGTAATCAATTTTACCTGAACTATTGATCTTATTGGCTAACTATAGTTATGTCCCACCTCATGCTTATCTGCCTTGTGAGTTCCCAGTCTTCCCCCACCTTGAACCCATGGTTTTACTCTATAAAAGTCCCTGGAAAAGACAGAGTCCAGGGCAACCCGCTCTGGACCCCCTCTGTCTCTCTGCATA
>PVJX010033766.1:0-19430 GCA_004027295.1 Dolichotis patagonum | reverse complement strand
GCAAACAGCAAGTGTGAACCTGCAAGAGAGAGAGACACACCTTCTTCCCACCCTTACATCATATCCTGGCTCCACCTCTAGGTGGGTATAGCACTCACACCACCAATCCAAGCACTAGACAATGAACAAATTGCAAACACATAATTGCATAAGGCTTGGGGGCCATTGACATAAACCATGACACCGTTGTTGTTCTTTGTGTATTTTGTTTTTAAGTCATGCACCATGTTCATCCTTTTGTTTTGATTGACTCTATTTTGTTGTGTTTCATTTGGTTTTATTTTCTTCAAAAAAATTTAAAAAAGGATCTTCATTAGTGACACATATTGAAATATGTGCGTATGATGTCTGAGATTAATTTTAAAATAAGCTGGATGGGGGAAGGAGTAGCATTATACAGGGGAAAAGATGAGCCATGATTACTTAATTGTGAAAGCTTTTGTGGAACTGTGGTAACATAGTGGGGTTTATTACATTTTTTGTAGTTTTATTTATGGTTGAAATTTCCTAAAATGCTTAAAATATTCATACTTAACATTATGCTAGGTACAGTGTGCACACCTGAGGAAGGCCAATGCAGCATCCCATTGAGTCCCATCTGGGCAATTTATCAAGAAAAAAAATAAAACTGGGCATGGTGGTGTACACCTGTAATTCCAGCACTCAGGAGGCTGAGGCAGGAGGATTGCTGCAAGTTCCAGGCCAGCCTGGGATACATAAGCAAATTCAAAGACAGTCTGAGATCCCGTCTCATTAAACCAAATAAAATAAAATAAAATAAAATAAAATAAAATAAAATAAAATAAAATAAAATAAAATAAAATAGACTGGAGATGTAGTTTAGCATGCAGTCCTGGGCTTAACTCCCAGTACTACAAAAAATAAGAACACAAAAGAAAAGGACATAAAGGAGATGAGGGTAACAATAATGCTCTCAAGAAAAGATGATGACTATACTAATTCCAAGAAGTAAAACAGAACATGAAGGCAACAGAATAAACACTTGATTTGGAAATCTGATTCTTTCTTGTGTTCTGTTCTCTTCACTGTTTCAAGCAAACCTCCTTTGTATCTCTGCTAAGTTGCTCTCCATCTGACCATCTAAGCTTCATTCTTTGCCTTTCTCCATGTTTCTGAAGGTGATCTCTATTGATTGTGTCACCTATGATTATTTATCAACTATGTCTTAGTTACTTTTCTCGTTGTTGAGACAAAATACCAGCACCCATAAGTTAAAGAAGGAGATTTCAGTCCAGTCACCTGGCTCCAGGGCAGGGTGGCATGGCAGAGAGGCATCAAACAATGGAAATGGTCCATGGCGGGGTAGGCTGGCAGCAGCAGCAAGAGTAACCGCAGTGGCCCTTCTCTCCCTTATATTCCATCCAGGCTACCTGTCCTTAGGGTGGGCAGCACTCATACCCAGTGTAGGGCACACTAATTCCTGTGTCACGTACTCTAGGTCCAGTCACCTCCAAAACAGCCCACTTATGACCACAGAGGCTTTGGGGGGACAACTAGATACAAGCCGTAAGAGACTGACTTCTGGTTGGGGTTAGCCAGGGGAGCGTAGAGGAGATAGTGGTTAGGGTATTAATTCCATTTCTCCCTACTTGGCTTCTGTGGCTTTGACAGAAACAGTTTCATTCCAACAGCACTGTCCTTGCAGGGTTGTGCTTTTCCCCAGCCCTGTTCTACCTGCACTCTGATCACACTATCTCCTCCCTTTTTCCCTCAACACAGGAATGGTGATGGATTTCCACCCCTGCCCTCCCTGGGTGCCTCTACTTTAATAAAGTAGACCCTTTATTGAAGCCTCCTCATTTGAAACATCTGAGTGGAGTTTTATTTCTGGCTCTGAATGAGTACAACACATCTTAGTTACATTCTATTTCCCTCGCTCTCTCCCTCCTTTCCTTCCTTCCTTCTGCTTTGCCTATGCTAGGGTAAGCACTTCATCACTGAGCTATTTCCTTAACCAGTTACATTCTACCTTTTCAAATACGAAGATTTTCTCAAACTAACTGGGTTAGCGCTAAGGGTATCCAGCGAGGCCCAAGGTTGCATATGCTTTATTCCTGCAATCCCTTCCTTACTGAGTTAGGCTCTTGGCAGCAAAGGAGTCCTCCAAAGAGCTGATTGGAAGCATCAGTTTTGCATACATTATGATTTGGCTTTCCAGCTGCTTTAGGCACCCTGCCTAGGCTCAAACTTCTCTTCCTATTAACTACTGTCTCCTTTCATATTTTGGTGACTGTGAGTGATACCTGATTCCATTAGAATGGCAACCTTCCAGGGGTAGCCTACTGACTAATACTCATAAAAGCTGCTAATTCATAGACTCTGTACTTGGCTTGTCTTCCTTTTGTTTTCACAAACTTCTTTGGTTTCAGCTGCAAAGCCAACAGATTTAAAACACTTGAGCTATAAAAGAGAAAACGTTTAATTTCCAGAATCATGTATGCACTAGAACCAATGCCAGCAATAGAAAAGCTTATAGAATTTGTCTGTCTCCTGCTCTCTCACCTCCCATTACTGTGGGCTTTTCACTTGCCTTCAAAGCTTGCTGTGTCCCACTCTGCCCAGAGCATACTCAAGCTCTGAACTATTTTTCCACCATCTTCTATCTTGTGTGACCTATTAGCTTTGCAGTGAATTCATAAATATTTAAAAATTGCATACCCTTCATAGTTTAAATATTTCATAAGTGTATATTTCTTTGGAGAATTATAATTTACCTCAAACAAAGGACTTTTAGGCTAAGAATTTCAGGCAACCTGCTGTACTTGCTATGGAAGCATTTTGTAGTAGGCTGTGAATCTAAGTTTCTTTACATAATATTTTTAGCTGCCAGGCAGGTACTTGAGAGGAAGGGCTCCTACACTGACAGGGAAACGGCTGCTGCTCCTTTCAGGGATGGGTAATTTTCTTTTAAGTTGCTCTTTTGTTTCAGATAAGCTTTCCAGAGAAAACAATAAGGAACAGGTTAAACCCAGCCAAAACCCCCTAGCCCCTTTTCTAGGTTACCAAGAATAAACTATCATTATTATAATGCTTAATTCTCCACTCTGAGAGTATTCCCATTTGTCATTTTTGAACATGTGATGTATGAAGTATGACCTCAAACTGCACATGCCTCTACATGTAATGATGAGTCATTCCTATGCATTATTTTTCCTAATAAAAATCCTTGCTTCCTTTGTTTAGGTAAGAGGTATTTCTTTGAAAATTATCCCCAGTACTGTCTTTACTTGCTGCAAGTAATAAAACCTTTCTTCACTCTTTTTATTTACAAGTTGAGATTACAGGCCTTACATTCACCAGGGAGTGAATCCACTGTATTCAGTTACAGTATCAGCAACTAATGCTGGTAACACTGCCTAGGAGATACTCATATTTTATATTTGGCAGTATCTGTGATTTACATAATATGTTAATTGACGTTATACACTTTTTCAAAAAATGGAACGTGGTGGTGCATGCCTGTAATCCCAGCATTCTGGAGGCTGAGGCAGGAGGATTGTTGCAAGTTTGAGCCCAGCCTGGACTACAAAGTGAGCTCAAGGCCAGCCTGAATTGCATAGCAAGAACTTGTCTCAAAAAAAAAAAAAAAAAAAAAAGGAACCAAGAGCTACTTTATTACAGAAAATAGAACTGCTTATTCAGGTCCTTGATATGAATGAGGACACTTGAGATAAACAGCAATGTTAAACTCACCATATTATTTGCTCAAGTTCAGTTTTTCCATGACTGTGTGAATATATGCATTTATTAAAACTGTCCATCTGGCTTCCAGGAATAAACAGTAGCATGTTTCAAAAGGAAGAAAAGGCCTATAAGGTGTGAGATCGTCCCCAAGCCAAAGAGATGTTTATAATTTATTAGGAATCACTGTTATCAATAAGTAGAGGTTTTTGGAATGTAGCTGGTCTCTGAACAAAGCCAGTAGCAATGAGCACATGACAGGTCAATTTAATTTTATAGAACTTATCTAGCAATGGTTTGGAGCTATGTGATTATTAGTTTCAAAAACCCTTAAATCCTGTAAGGATGATGTAGATATATCAAGACATGAACACCCCCAGAGAAAGCTAATAGGTTGCATGATACTCTTAAGTGTATGAACAAATAAAGAAGAAATATAACTTGTGTTCTGCATGGAACACACATACAACAAGAATTATTTTTAAAAAGAGATTGTGGTAGTCAGGGGTTGTGAGGAGAAGAATTAGAATCTGGACACTGAATTTATAATATTATTTTATGATGGTCACCCAGAGTTTAACACAAGAAAGTGCAGGAAATCTGTCCACAACACTAAAGACCTAGAATATTCAGCCAAGGGCCTGGATCTTACAGCAATGTCCTGCATGAGTCCAGATGAATACCTAGAGCCCATGACAGTGCCTCCCGTGAGTCCAACTGGAGGTCTAGAGCCCAGAAGGACTCACACCAGTCTGTTTTACAAATCGGCACTGGTAGGCCCACAGGTCAGCAGTGGAAGCTAGAAAGTCTATGGTGAAGGAGCTGTGCTGGTAGGTTGAGGGTTCTACACTGGAGCTGAGAAGTCACACACATAGTCTAGGCCTGGAAAGCACCACAGCCATCCTCAGCAACATGGAGGTCCTGAGCTCCTCCAATGATAAGAAAGTCAAGTACATGCCAGAAAGCCAGCAATGACAAGTTTCTCCTGGGGATTAAACAATACATGTCTACCTCTCTGGGGCTAGGAAGCAATGCTCCATGCAGGGACCAGAGCTCCATCAAAGTGAACCACAGCCACTCTCAACAACAAGGGTCTCAAGCTCTCTGATGACAATGGTCAAACACACTGGGGAAGCTAGTCATGACAAGCTCCTCCCGGAGAACCAAGGGCTAACAGCAACACTTAGAGAAACCCACAACATCTCACTCTTTATGTCTCTATTTATGCCGGCAACTTTCCTCAGGTGGACCATCTACGTTCCGTACCATGCTGATTTAATTCAGTTGATGTTAAGTTGACCACCAGTTTTCAGTCCATAACAGAGATGAAAATAAGAATATCAAGAATTAATGAGGGGGCTGGGAGTTTAGCTCAGTGGCCTAAGCACCGGCCTGGCAAGCCTGAGGTCGTGAGTTCAATCCCTGGTACCACCAAAAAAAAAAAAAAAAAAAAAAAAAAGAATTAATGTGGGACTTTCTGGCAATGTTGTGCTGGAGCTGGCTAGTACAAGTTTATGTGAACAAATATTCAAGAATTTTGTGAGTTATTGTTAGTAGCATGAAATCAGTCCATGTGGGAGTGTTTGTACCATTGAAAACAGCAATTGCTTTTTTTTTTTTTTTGAGACAGAGTCTTGGGATGTAGCTCAGCCTGGCCTTGAACTCCATATGTAGCCCAGGCTGGCCTCAATCTCACAGTGATCTTTCTGCTTCAGCCTCCCAAGTGCATGTGCCACCAAGCCAAGCATGATAAGGACTTTCTCTTTTTGTTTTGTTTTGTTTGGTTTTGAGCAAGCTGGTCATAAGCCCAGCACTATGTATTGTTGTTGAGGGTGGAACAATTGTATCTGTCAGGAATGTGTATTTCCAATTCTTACAGAGGTCTGTGTCATTGTGCAGGAGTCACTGCCAGCTGAACTAGTGACAAGAAGCATGCTAAGGGTTTTTTAGTTGTTTTGTTATGCTGGGGATAGAAATTGCTAGATAAGTATTCTTTCAATGAGCCATAACCCAGTCCAGGTATGTGCTGTTGTGGAACTGGAAATTTTCATCCTGTATTTCCTGGAACCTGGAATTAGTGCTCTTGTAATTCTCTTTACTTCCAGTCTGTGCTCACCAAACGAACCTCTGCTTACACATTTGGTACCAGTAATGAGTTGGTGTTAAATTGTACTTCCTGGAGTTTTAGAATTCTAAAAAGCCCTTTCAGGGGACTTCTTGCTGAAGACAATATGCAGCTCAGCAGATCTTCCATTAATCTTCCAATAGAGCGGCTTCATTTTCTCTATTTTACATATTAATCATCTACAAAACAAACAAAAATAACAAACAAAACTAAATAGTTGCTTAAAGAAAGCCTGCCACTGGTAAGAAAGAAAAAAAAACTTCTGAAAATATGCCAATTATTTGTTCACCCCAAAAGCATATCCCTTAACATCCCCCACTGTTATAAGTTATTATTACTCTGAGAAAATTTAGTTGTGAGTTGAGATAACATCAGTTTTTTATCAGTGGATAGTTGGTGTATTAGCTACTTTTCTCGTTGCTGAGACAAACTATCTGATACCCAAAGTTAAAGGAAGGTTTATTTGACTCACAGTTTGCAGAGGTTTCAGTATAATTGGCAGGCTCCAAGACAGGGTGGCATGGCAGAGGGGCATCACAGAGGAAAAACAGTTCATGGTGGGCAGATGGCAGAAACCAGCAAGGCAGCAAGAAACTAGTAGAGATCCTCTGTCTGTCCCTTATATTTTATCCAGGATGCCACCCACCCTGAGGGCAAGTAGAATTCACATGCAGGGTGGGCCACCCTTAATTCTAACATCTCAACACAAATCAATCCCAGCATCACATCCTCGATCCCAGCATCATACATTCTGTATCTAGTCACCACTGAGAAGCCCCACTCATGACTACATGAGGTTTCATTTGGTTTTCTGTTTTTTTTAAATGATTTTTAGGACTCCAGGAGGATCAAAACCCTCTGCAGAGCTCAAGACTCTGTGGGCTAAGACAGGGAATGTGTCTGGGCGGCCTGTATTTTGTGTCTAAACTAGGAAAAGTTTAGAGTGGAAAATGCAGGAAACCTGAGCAGGACTTTGGGAGAGGTTCAAGAACCCCTCCAAGCAAGGAGTATGCTAATTGAGGAAAATTATCCTGGAAAAAGTCTCTAGGTGAATTCTGCTGTAGGAGTGAAATGCTTACAGCCACAGTCACTGTCCTATTAATTGGGGTTGGAGCCAGGTGTCCTCAGCTGTGGCCTATCTTGCCCTCTGAGGCTACATGAGGTTCTGATGGAGATAGCTACATACAAGCCCTAACATTTGGGGCACATCTACTGAAAAGTCAAGTTTGTTAGCTAATCATTATAAAGACCAGACCCATTGGTGAGGAACTAAACTTGTCAGATTCATACTGAGACAGCTGGCAGGCTGTCCTCTCTCATACCCTCTTTCTCAAGTGTAGCAGCCAGGAAATAATCTCTTTGCTACAGGAGAATCAGAAAATGAGTTGATTAGGCGAGCTTGACCCAAGTCATGGGAAATACTGTATTTTAATTACAGAAGAGATCCTTTGTTTCCTATGTTGCACAGCTGGTATGTTTTTAGTTTTCATGTTGTCTTAGGTCTTTGTGATATTGTACCTGTCTATATACCTGTTAGCTGACCAGTGTGCTCTACAATTTTTTCACACAGTTCCTTGGGCAGAAACATTTTGTTCTTCCTCTGTGATAAGCGATTTTATATCAATTTCAGTCCCAATACTATAAGAAAATTTCTCCATGATATTTTGTACTTGTTATTTTCTTTGTAATCTATGAAACTAGTCATGCCATACATATTTGGGATTGAGTGAAATATAATTATTGGTCAATGCTTTGTGTTTCAAGTGACATGTAGTTGCTGTATAACTCATCAACATTTATTCCACCTTTCATTTTGTTGTAAAAAGTTACAATCTTTGGCTTCATTTTGGTTGAGTTTTCTCTGTTTATCTTGCTATCATGGTACAATGTTAACACCAGCAGTATTGTTTTTCTTTGCCATATACAAACAAGACCAATATTATATCTTTTTATAGTTATTTTAATTTATAGTTATATTTATTATATATCTTTGAAACCCAAAGATTGTACTATATAATTCTATACTTTGAACTTGCAACATTTCATTAGGAATTTCTGCTTTGTTCTTGCATATATTTCCTACACTGGCCAATTTGTGCTGTTAGCAAATATAACCTTGATGGGTAACTGGTAAACTAATTATTGAATATCCTGTTCTGATTATTTTGGGAGATAGGAGCAGTAAGACTGTTTACAACATCCTTTGGTTTATTACTATATGAATAAAGACCTGGTGGTGTGTTCTAGGATAAATTTCTAAATTGAAAGCATAATATGACTTTATACCTACCAGAGCACATATTTTTATGCCATATTTTGAACTTATTTGGCAAATACTGCCTAAAACTACAGCAATCACGAAATGCTGCAAGCTGTTTATCAATAATCAAGTATTCAGATGGTGTGTAAAATGCTTGACATCTTGAGACAAAGCTCTCAAGCCATGGGCAGATAGCAGCCAGATTATTGGTTCTTTTTCTTTCTTGGTTGGTGATTTTGTCCTCAAACCTTAGGCAATTTTGAAGGAAATCAAATCTTCTCAGGGTTTTTAATTCTGCAAACCTCAAGCCCACACCCATCACTTCTCCACATGTCTTTTACATTTCTGTGATTACCATGAGAAAGCCCTGCTAATTACAGCAGCCTTATCAATGCTTTCAGCTCAGATATTGAAGTATCATAATAAATACATTTTCAAGTATGACTATTGGTGTATACACAAAGTTTTACTTATATTACATCATTTGTGTATTTTACAACACCTTGTAGCATATCATCTGTTACAATTTCCAACACTGACTCACATTGCTGGCATTCCATCTAGTAGGATTCACCTCTGCCAAGAACCTAATTATATTTTTGGACTTAGTTCTAACATTGGATGGTTGAGACATGTGGACAATTTTGTTCCATTTTGACTAGTTAAATATGTATTCAACATTACTGTTTTCTTTCTTATCTGAATGAACGTCTTCATTTCCTGTGTCTGTATTTGTCCATTCATACTTTATCTCATTGTCACAGGAACTTTGGCTTAAATGACCAATGCCAAAGTCATCATTATCATCATCATCATCTGTGCATGAGTCATCTGATGACTCACTTTGGATTTCCTCCCAAACATTCAAATCTGATTTTTCATGTGCCATTGCAGTGAATTGGGCTAATTCTACAAGAAAAAGCAAAAGAAAACCTTAAAAAAACCTCTAAATGTGCAGAAATTTAACAGAGCATTTCATTGGTAAAACACCTGTTGTTACTTTAGAGCTCCAGTATGCATCTCACCCTTTGTTGACAGATGGGTTCCTATTTTCCCCAGGTGTAGCTACTTTGAGTCACATCTAGTTTTCATTACGGTAAAGTACATATTTACATTACAAAAGTATGTTATGGGTGTATTTTAACCCCCTGTTGCTCAGGATACACACATAAAAATTTACATGCCACATGATGTAAAAAATCTTGACACATTTGCACATGTGTACACATTTTGCTGTTTGTCATACCAAATGAGCACAAAAATTGTTTTCTGTATTGCCCAGGCACAGCTACTAAGATGCACAGCTGGCTACCATAATGCTAAAACGCATAATTTCATTAGAAAATATGGAATAGGTATATTTTATCTACTATAATGCCTGAAGGGCAGACTTCTGTTGTTTGATTTTTATGGTTTATTTTCCCTATGGCTAGAGAAAGTTTCTCATCTATGGTCATTTTCACAATAAAAGAAAACATATAGTAAACCTCAATTGTGTACATGTTACTTAATAGCATCTTCACTTAGAAAATTAATTTGCCTGAGTTGGTGGAGAGGGTTTGGTGAAATGATAACTGTATAACAAAGTTTCTCCAATTCAGAAGTAAAAAAACACATCTATATTTTCTGTTTGTAAAGTTTTTAAGCATCCCAGTATAACCGTATTTAAGATTAGGTAAAGTATACTTAAGAAATCAGTATAGGTACCATGATTCTCAGCAACAGATCCATTGCCTATATGTATCCAACTTGGAGGTGGTATTAGTTTTCTATTGCTGCTGTAACAAATTATCATAGCCTTAGTGACTTAAAATAACACAAGTTTAACATAGTTTCATTGTTTAGAATTCTAACAGAGGTCTTACTGGGGTAAAATGAAGAAGATATCTCTACATGTGACATGTTGTAAAATAGTAAGTGTTTCCTCAAGAATACATGAAAATAAATTTATCTTTTTATCTGTGTTGGTATTTGAGATGAATTCAGGTTATACACAGTGACCTACAAACCAGCCCCATTTTATTTTTATTTTGAGACAAATTCTAAGTTACCACACTTGGGCTAGAATTTATGTCCCTCTTGCCTTAGCCTCCTCGAGTGCTGGGATAACAGTATGCACTACCATGCCTGAAAGGCTTATTTCTTATATTAACACCCAAAGCTCAACATAATCCTAGATGACTTTTCCTTGTGATATGAAAAAATCTAAATTATTCATATTTACATAAACCCTTATATAAGATTGTCAACTTAAAGAGATACTGTTGCAAAAAAAAAAAAAAGGGATATTTGTCTCAAGCAACTGATCTCAAAGTGACAGAAAATAAATGAAACATTAGCTAGATGTTAGGATACAGAAGCTGACCTTAAATTTGATAGGAAATTTTTTTCTCACTCTGTTGGGAGTTGCTCTAAAATATTATATAGAAATATGAATATGTATTTAGAATGAGAAATCACAGTATCTTGCTGAAAACTTGGAGATGCCAATTATTTGTTTGCTTATTTTTCTGGTGTGAGAGAAGAAACCCTGCGCCTCACACATCTCTACCACTGAGTTACACCTTTACCTCCCCTCAGGTTCTTGAGACCTCTTCAGTTAAATGACTATTAGTACTTATTCAGACTGTGACGTATATAACACAATTATTTGATTTATTTACATATTTTTTTTTGGTGATTGAAACTGGGGTTTAATGCTAAGTACATGTATGACCACTGAGCTGCATCCTCAGCTTGACTATTCACGTTCACTTTTATGTATCATAGCCAGGCGTGGTGGCACATGCTTGTAATCCCAGCACTCTAGAAGCTGAGGCAGGAGGATCCTTACGTTTGAGCCCAGCTTGGGCTACAAAGTGAGCTCAGGGCCACCCTGAACTTCATAGTGTGACCCTGTCCCAAAAAGACAAACAAAACAAAACAAAACAAAACTTTTATGTAAAATAACAAAGCTTGTCAAAGAAGCTGTTTAAAATAATGGAAAGAGTGAGCAACAAGAATTGGCTCTGTTTGCAAGGTTTGAGGTGTGATGATCACAGTTTATTATCACACAAAAATGTTCTTCTTTTGGGTTCACAATATTTAAAGTAGGGGGAGTATCAGAATAGACTTTATAGAGAACATACTTGTCAGATGAGCTATACCAACTAGATGGTAAGTGAGGCCAATTAATAGCTGCTCAACTAGGATGGAAGCAGGCCTCTTTTTGGAAAGTGAAGTGGAAGAAAAGATTGAGGGTTGCCTTTATACAAGCTGCTCTGTCAGAAAATGCATCAACCACAACTGAGCGCTGATGAGGACCTTTGCCTCCACTAAGAGAAAGGTGCTGGTGGAGGAAGCATTTGAGATCAGTGGAGAACCCGAAAGGGCCTGGCCCTATCACAGCCTGAGCGGGTGGTGTTTGGAGAAGCAGCGGACAAGTGTAGCCCGCCACTGCCTGATTTATTGAAGTGTATGTCAAGCTCTTGAGTTTCTATATATTTTAAATTCTAGTAGTTGAAGTCTATAACTCACAAGTGAAGTCTGGTAAGGTACAAAATCACTTTCTCCGAGGGAGAGGGAGTTCCAAGCTCTTCTCATAGTAACGTATGTATCACTCACTAGCCAAAGAAGTGTTTGGAATCATTTCAAAATACATGACGCTCTGCTGTTTACCTAAGTCGTGTGGATTAATATTGCAAGCGAAATTAAAATTGTACAAGCATGCAGCTACATTTACATTTAGTATATCCATGTTTTTACACAATGACTCATTTGTGAATATGTTCTTTGAGTAAAAGTCCCTGTATACGACGACATATACTTAATTTTCGTAAAATGTTAAGTACTCTTAGATTATAGGCGTTTTCAGGTCGCGTAGTTTGGTGTGGGAGTTGTTTTAAAGTTACCTCAAATGCCGTAACTGCCCTCTGACGCGTGTAAGACCGTAGTCTCTCGTGCGCCGGGGTATGGGCACCGGCCAAGGGCGAACTTCAACAAGCGGTGTGCTGTGCCTTGGATCAGTGTTTCTGAATCACCCTCATATTTGCTTAACTCTATTTAAACAACACAGCACAACACAAAAGCCTCGCAGCGCTAGGCTTCCTCCCTCGCTGCGCGCCGCGCTCTCCTCACCGGCTTCCACGGGCGGCAGCCACACGGGCTCCCGGGCGAGCGCGTGGGGGCGTGCAGCCAAACCCAGCGCAGAGGCGGGCTCTCACACACGCCTGCGGCTCGGACGACACCTCGCAACCTGGCCTTCAGGGCCAGCCCGGCACACTGCCTTCCTTGACTCGGGTTCGCTGCAGAGCGAAAAGCAACCGTGTGCCAACAGTCGGCGGCAGCACCGAGGCGCGGGCCGCACAGCCCGGCGGACTCTCCTCGGTCGGACCGGCGCAGGCTCACCCGGCGTCTAGCAGTGAGCTTCGGCCCACACTCACTCGGCGTCTTGGACGAAGGCAAGCTGAGCTCCGCAGAGAAGGCCGCGGTCTTGAAGGGGAGAAAGGTGATTGCACCGAGGAGACTGGCCAGCTGCTGCAGGGTTCCAGGAGGCACCACGCGCACAGCCCCGCCCACCCGGCACGCCCTGCTGTCCGGCTCCGCTCCGCCCCGCCCTCAGTCCCGCCCCCTCCCTGCCGACCCACCTGTCGAAGGACCCGTCCCTCCAGCCTCGCCCCTCCCTCCCCCGGTCCCGCCCACCCGGCCTGCCCAGTTTTCCGGCCCCACCCCCGTCCCTCCGGCCACGCCCCCATGCGTCCCCGCCCTGCCCGGCGCGCGCGCCCTGGGGAGAGCCGTGCAGTGGGCGGAGCCCCGCGCTGACGTTGCCGGGATGCGGGAAGGTTCCGCCGCCGCCTTGACCGTCTGCACCTCTGCTCCTACCAGGGTTTGTATGAAAACACCGGTGACGGGCGGCGCGGGACCCGCCGGGAGCCCAGACAGCGGCCGCCGGTGTTGCCCGCGCGGAGCCGGCACCCGCCGGGCCGGCGCCCCTCCGAAGCCGGTGAGCGTCCCCACCGCCGTCGGTTCTGCCGGGCCCGGAGCGCAGCCGGGCCGCAGCCCCTCACCTGCCAGGCGGGCGTGGACGCGGTCTGAGGCGCAGCGCTACCGAACCCGTGGGGCCGAGCTGCGCCGCGCCCCACCGCGCCCCATCGCGCCGAAGCGGCAGTCTGGTCCGTGGGCCGGGCGGAGTGCGGGTGCCGGGGCTGGCCGGCCGGGCCTCCCACCGCCGAGGTGTGTCCTCTGTTTGCAGTCTGTCTCCGGGGACCGGCCTTGCCTCGCTCGCGTCCCCCAGTGACAGTGCAGAGTCGGGTTCTCAGGGCCTGGGTCGCGGGCTTCTCAGCCAGCACTGCGGCTCTGGGTTTTCCGCCGCTCGGGAGCTCGGGGCCGTTCGAATTGGGTGGGTCCCTTCTCGGGCTATTCACCCATTGTAGGACGGAGTTTTACTACACCGTAGTGCAGCGGAAAGAAGTGCTGATAATTTAAAACTCGTTTACCATCTCACCGGGGCTTGCCTGAGTGCCTGAAGGTAATCCCTGGTGGGAATTTTCTTTGGCAGTCAATGTTACTTCTGTGAGTTTTTTGTTTCTGCTTAAGGTATTCAGAATTGTAGGGGTGTTTAATTCTAATGCATGACAGTTTGTAGTTAGGACTTTAATAATCATTGTGATCACGCATTTTCACTTTCCTTTATGTTGTCACGTTATCACTTGCTTTGTTAATCTCTGAGGTATTTGTTTTTTTTCCTGAGAAGGCCAGGAAGTTATTTTTGTAATTGTGTTGTGGAATTCAGTTCAGTGGACCAAAAAAGAAGTGATTTATTTAAAGTGCTTTAAATGATATTTTAAAACATGTGCCAGATGTTAAAACCAAACAAAGCCATGGACGATCTGTAAGTATTTCCTGTGTAGAGCTACTTCGAAGTAGTTAGCAATGTACACTCCTTATTTCTCATCCTGTAGACAGCCTTCTACTGTGATTGATTCAGTTTCCCATTCCATTTTCACCGGGTCAAATTCTATAGCAAGGTTATAGGTGCATTTATAATGCTTCAAAACCGTGCCTTGAATTGATTGTAGTCTCACTTAAACTCTGAAACCAAGAGGTTAGGCTTAAAGCTACCCTTACATTTCAATAGCATTGCAAAACATTAAATGTCTTGTAGAAGTAACTGTGATAAAGCTTTTCTAATTGATTTGGTTGGAAACATTATCACTTTTCAGAAAAGTCTGGGTAGACCATTGTGGAAGAATAGTGTATCTCCATTAGCAAAAGGTCCATGACTTACGAAATTTTGTAATTTGTCTTATATTCTATATTCTACATTTTGAATTTTGTTTTCAGACTTCCTTGATAGTTTCATCTTCAAAACCTACTCCTGTACCAGAACAGTATGTAGTCGACTATCAATAGGTGAACTTTGGAATGGCCTTCTGTAAGGTGGAAGCTTCCATGAAGCAGTGGGTGTCAGTGTAAGCAATAGAAACTGTACAGGATGGGCTCTTAATTTTGCATAAGGGGGTGATCAAAATACACAGTGAATGAATTAAAAGACATTACTATAAAAGACACATTGCCATTATCCCCTCTCAAAATACTCTCATTGCTTCAAATGCACTTATTCCATCATTCCTACTACTTTCTGAAGCAGCTCTGTAAATTCTTTTTCATCAGCGCCCTTACAAGGTATGATCAAAATACAGTGAATGCTGTTGCCTTGTGCTTCGGTGGAAAGCCAGGCTCCTGAAAACATTACGAGGTGTTGCTTTGTCCTTACAAACATGTAGCACTGTGTGACTTCCTGGTTCTTTCCCAAAGTCAAAATAACCATGAAAGGGGAAGATTTTGAAGTGAATCAGGACATTGAAGCAGCCACAATAGCAGATATATACACATGAAAGAGGACTTCCAGAACTACTTCAGAAAGAATGAGAGCTAAGTTTATTCCAAGCAAGGGAATACTTTGAGGGGGATTAATGGCAGTGTTTCTTTTTACAGTAATTTAAAAAATTTCTTTAGGGTATGTACTATGTTTTTGTTCACACTAGTGTGTTATTGTTGGTTACTGTGTCTGTCTATTGTTAATGTGGCTAAGGAGTTGGGTCTCATTCAAGTTTGCTGGTTTGAGTCCTGGCATTTCTTTAAGTGAGTTGTTTATCCACTTTGTGCTTCAATTTTCTCAGCTCCAAAAATGGGAGCTGGATGTGAAGCGCAGATCTATCATCTCAGCATTCCACAAATTGAGGCCAGAGGATGAAGAGTTGGAGACCAGTCTGGGGTCCATAGTGAGACAGTGAGACTTTGTCACAAAAAAGAAGAATTAATAAAATTAGAAAAAGCATAAACTCAGATAACAATGATAGCTATCCTAAGATGATCTGAAATAGTAAATGAGGTAATACTGTCCATGTAAACTGCTTAGCCCACAGTGCTAAGCCTGTAATTAGTGCGTGGTGTCTCTGCAGTCACTTTGTCGTAGTCAGCAGGGAAGACAGTCTGTGAGACAGTCTGTAGCTTCTTCAGAGAATGGAAGTTTGCAAGCTGTGTTAGGGTTAAAAGGCTAGGGTTAAAAGCCTGGCTGGATATTACCTACATTGAGTTTAATGAACTAAGAAGGATATTATTGTCATTTGAGATGGAGTCACACTGTGTTGCTCAGGCTGGCTTGGACTCATGGTCATGCTGCCTCAGCCTCCTGAGGAGCTAGAATTACAGATGCATGACACTGTGCTGGCCCAAAAGAATATTATTACTATTTTTTTTTTTTTTTGTATGGGGAATCAAACTCAGTACCTCACGTTTGCCAGGCAGGCACCTTGCCACTGAGCTATATCCTTGGCCCAAAAATATTATTTTTGACAGCAGCTCTTTAGATTTATTAATTTATGGTAGGTATACTATCTAGATTTTTTTCTTTACCTGGTGAAAATTAGTTTCTCTTATATTCTAATTTTATTTAATTCTAATTGTTTTTTTGTTCCCAGGCATCAAATTCACGACCTTATGCTTGCTAGGCAGGTACTTAATGCTGCTGAGCTAAATCTCTGGCTCTTAATTCTAATTTTTATTTACATTTGAAATTTATTTTTTCCTAAATTTTAACACGGATTAGTATTTTGATTTTTAAAAAATTATTTTTAAATATATGTGGTGTGTGTGTATATATATATATTTATATATTTGAGTCATATCGAGTGCATTCACATTGTTATCCAGCCATCATCACTATTCATTTGGAGAACTTTTCTGATTTGTCCAAACTGGAGCTCTCTTACCTTTAAACAATAACTCTGTTTCCTGTTTCCTGTATCTACTTGTGGGGACTATTCTTTCTGTTTCAATGAATTTGATTAAGTACTTTGTGTGAATGTAATCAGATAATATTTGTCTTCTTGTGATTAGATTCATTTAGCCATAGTGTCTTCAAAGTTCATATTGTTGTATGTGTTAGAATTTCTATCCTTTTTAAGACTGAATAATATTCCATTATCCTTTAGCCATTATCTGTCAGTGGTGATTTCTTCTGCCAATTGCTAAGAATGTGGATGTACAGATAGAAGTGAAATTTCTGATTCATATGGTAATTCTCTTTTATTTTTTAAAATAACATATTGTTTTCCAGGTTATTGGTACCACATCTAACACGGTAAAGACGGTTCCATTTCCTTTTTATCTGCACTTCCCTCATCCCTTGTGGGTGGGAAGTGCCATGTCATTGGGTGCTGCTGAATTTGGCTTGCTATGTCTTTGTTGAGGATTTCTGCCACAGCCGCATTAGTGATCAGAAGGAATGCTGGTCTGTGATTTGCTTGTAGTGTGTTTATTTGGCTTTGGTATCAGGGCCAAACACGACCTTACAGAAAGTGGTCCTTCATTTTCATTTTTTTTGAATGTGAAAGATTGATGTTAGTCTTTAAATATTTTGTAGAATTCACCATTGAAGCTAGCAGGTATGAGTTTTGCTTTTGTAGGAGGCTTTTGAATGCATACTGATTCTGTCTTGCTGCTAATTAGGGTTCTGTTGAGATTTTCTATTTCTTTGTGGTTCAGTTTTCATAGCTTTTGTGTTTCTTAGAATTTGTCTGTTTGATCTGTGTTACACAGTTGGTTGACAGAGTTATTCACAGTACTCTTGGTTTCATTGATTTTTCTGTGTTACTGTAGTTTCTATTTTATTTGTGCTCCAGGCTTTATTGTTTCTTTCTGATAGATTTGGGTTTAGTTCTTTTTTTTCCTTAGTTCTTAAGATGTAAATTTTGGTTGTTGATTTGAGAGTTTTCTTCTATTTTGAGCTATAGATTTCCCTTATAGTACATTTTCCAGGTCTCATTGATTTTGCTGTCATGCTTTTGCTTTCATTTGTCTTTAAAGATTTTGTAATTTTCTCTTGTGATTTCTTTTTTGACTCAGTGACTCTTGTTGGGCATGTAGTTATCCCTCTTTGTGTTAGGGTACATACGTTAGTTATTTTCCTCTCTCAGAATGTCTCAGTTTCACCGTTAATGATGTTGCCAGGTTTATGAGCATCATCTTTGGGATATTTCTTATTACATAAGCAGGATTTGACTGGGTGTGGTGATGCATGTTTATAACACCAGCACTTAGAAGGCTGAGGCAGAAGAATCAAAGTTAAGTGTAGCCTGGGCAATTTAGTAACTAGGGATACCTGATAAAAACTAAACCAAGAACAACTGGGAATCTAGGTCAGTGAGAAGGCCCTGGGTTCAATATCCAGCATCACAAAAACAAACAAGAGCTGGATTTATAATTTTTTATTACATTGACAAAGCCATTGTGGAGGAATGGTAGTGCTCTTTGAACTCTGCTCATGTGTTCTCCAAAAATGATTTCCTTTTAGAACATAAAACATTTAGAGAAAGCTGACAAAAGATGATGTCTTTTCAGTATACTTGTTTTCCTGACCTCCCTGGTTGGACCATTTGCCTAGATTGTCTTCAACTGCATTCTTTCCATCAGTTGCCCACACTCAGTAAAGGTTATCACTGCTCATTGGAATAACGTTTCACAGACATTTTTTTTCCTTTTATTTTTCACAGACATTTTTAAACAATGGAAACTGTATCTAATGATATCTTGCAGGGACATCCACTTATAAACAGATTAGAATGAAATAATGGAGTTGTTCTGCTTGAATGGGAACTGGACCAAGTTGTTTAAGCCAAGAGAGTCCTCAAACTATTTAAAAAGATTTAGATTGGATTTTTAAATGTGAACTGCATATGCCTCTTTTTGTTTGGTTTTTGAGCTAGGGTTTCACTATGTAGTTCAGCCTGGCCTTGAACTTGCTGTGTAGCCCAGGCTGGCTTTGAATTCACTGTGATCCTCCTGCCTGACCTTTCTGAGTGCAGGATTATAGTTGTGTTTCTACATGCCTGGCTGTCTTTTAATTTATTTTAAGCAGCTTATGTGACCTTAAGGTAAAAAGCCTTGAACTGGACATAATGATGCATACGCCACAGCTACTCTGATGCTGAGGCAGAAGGACCACTTGATCTCAGGAAATGGAGGCCAGTCTGCACCATGTAATGTGACTGTGTCTCAGGGAGAAAAGGTTTGAAAGCATATATTTGTAAATTGTTTATATGTTTAAAGTATACCTCTTTAACTTTAGAGTGTCAGGATTTCTCTTTTTTTACAGAATGCAAATTAAGATAGTTTAGGTGTATGAAATTCTGATGCTCTGTGTGTGTGTATGTGTGTGTGTGTTTGTGTGTGTGCATGTGAATGTGAGTGTGTGTATGTATTTACTGCCTGACTTTTATTTCAACCTTTAGTGGGTGAGAAAGAAGGTTTTAGGTTTTAGATTTTGTGTGATCTGCAAGTAGCTCTAGTTGAGAACAAAAGATCAGGATAACATCGAAATTCAAGAGATCTCCAAAATTAGTTCTCTTTAATGCACAAGAGTAGACAAAACAATTTGTTTTTTTCTTAGGTATATGCTAGCTAAAACTGCTGGATACTGCTTCTAGGATTTTCTGTTAATAATGCCAAATCCCCACGTTTAGTTCCAATATAATCTACCTTTAAATATGTCAAAGTCAGCCCTTGTCCCAATAGATGAATTATATTGTGAATCTTTGTATTGCAGTATAAGTGCAGGTTTTAGCTCTCATACATGAGTAACTCTGTGAAGACTTGGGTGGATCTTCTGCATGTCAAAAGAGGTTTCCAGCAGAGTGAAAAGAAAACCCACAAATTGGGAAAAAATCTTCATGGACAGCGCCTCAGACAAAGGACTTTTGTCTAAAACTTATGAAGAATTAAAAAAAATCAGACCCTCGAAATTCAAAGACCCAATCCAAAAATGGGCATCTGAAATGAATACACAGTTCTCAGATGAAGAAA